>JAYMTB010000371.1:0-14894 GCA_036897585.1 Francoa sonchifolia | reverse complement strand
TATATATATATATATATATACATTGTGATTCATATATGGTAAATTTCATACGTCTAACTTTAGATATGGATTTTGATAATATTTAATATTTTTTATTTTTTCTAATGTCACATTCTTACTTGTAATATTTTGAACTCTAGTCTTCAATTTTTGAACTAAGCAATAGAATTATTATTTACTACAAAGATAAAAGTAATTAAATTAATATCAGTCTTTTTATCTATATATTGAATAATTGGCAAAAAAAAAAAGTATGCATGAATTACTGGATTTCGAAATTATTTTTAATTGAAATATGTAGAGATTAATCATAAAATTGAAAAATGAACAGATTGAAAAAGGCGATTTAATTCCAAATTTTGAAATAATGTATTTATTAAGATTAATTTTAATCGTTTGAAAAAGAGTTGGTGGAAAGCAATATGCATTTTTTACTGGGACGGATGAAGATCAAAATTTTGTGTATTATAGAGGTCAACAAGTTGCATAGATATGACCAAATCAGCTCAACATATTGACACGATTTTTTATAAACAAACTTTCGAACAAATACAAATAAATAGATTACTCCTTAAGATTTCATTTGGTATTGTGATGGCCAGCATTTCAGGCATGTGCGTTCAGAAATCATGATGAAAAATTGGGTAAATTTTATTGAATTGATTAAATTTGATGCAAATTTTGATAAAATTATTCATGAAGTCTTTTTTTTTCTTTATATTGCTCCAAAAAATGCATCATATATCTCTTACTGATTATTATAACACAAAATTCTTATAAATTATGTTTTGATATATTAAATAAAAACAAAAAATTGTTAACCCGCCCTATCTATGTAAATTTTCTGGTTTCGGTTCTACTTAATTCTATGATTAATTTGTTTGAGTCATAATGTAAAAATATTCTTGGCAACACGTAAATTTAGGACTATCCAAATTTAGAATTTGTCCATAAACAATCGATCCCACAAAATCTTACACATTTTTATTTTTAATATATTTAATATTTAGTTGCAGAGTCCACTTAATTATGTAACAAAATTTTATTAAATAATCTAAAATTCATGTATGGGATTAGTTTTTGGTTCTTATATAGAATATAGAATATAGAATATAGATTTGTATATTAGCGTTGTAATGGCAAGTGATGAGAAAACAAAGTGTTGCATCACAAAATCCTAAAGGGCCAAAAACTCAATTATCATGTAATTGTTAGGTTTAAGTTCCAAAATTTTAGTATCCTAAGTATGTATTTCATCCCTTGGTCTTGGCATTGTACCATTCACACCAACAAATTCATGATTTGGTGTTTCCACACTTCCATTTATTATTAGCTTATTTTTGCTCTTTCCCCATAGAACTAGGTATAGTCCAACAACTATGATCATTGCTCCAATTAGCCTGCATAACATTTCATGAGTTAGAAATTGAACTAGAGAGTTTGTTACCTTATGTAAGTGTTTGAATATATCTGAGTACTATATGAATAACTCTAATCAACTTATTAATAAATTATCTCTTGTCTTGAGCGCATTAATAAATTATCTCTTGTTTTGAGCGCGTGAAACAAAGTTAGGAGTAATTGTTTTAAAAAAATACAGGAATTTTTAAAATCGCGTATTCAATACTTCTTGCTTATGCAGCTGTAACTTAAAATTATGTTTTCAAAACGTGACTTTAAAATCAACTATTGAAAACACGACTCTAATTATATTTTTATTTCGGGTTGCATAAAAAGGAGTAGTCATCCCTCTAAACTCAAACTACCTGTTATCCTAACCGGTGATATCATATATCAGTTCACAAACATCATGTTAAGTCACTCTAAACTTATTAGTTATACTTCACATATTTTTTGGGGGGCAAAAAAGGAAGAATGTATACCTTCCAAAATACATATCCTCATCTAAAATGAAGGAGCTTGCAACTATGACAATGATCATGCTTAAAGGACTAAAAGCACTTATGAAAACAGGTCCCCTTTCCCTTACTATCATTCCTGTTATGTAATAAGATGCCCCTGACACTATCCCCTGCATCCAAATACAAGAAATCTTTGTTACTTGGACTCTTCAATTCCTCTCAGAATACCCTTTTCGGATATTTGTCAAAATTTTCAATCTATAAACGCGTTAATATAATGAGAGTCCACGTTTAACCAAATTCTTACACCATACAATGCAGCTAAGAATGTGGAGTCCAAATGTATAGACCAGATTGCAGCACTGCCCTTATCTGCTACAAGTGCCAATATAGTCCCTTCCCACATACCATTAATGCATATTAAAGCAGTGAGAGAGAGCTCAGCAGGGTATGATTGCAGTACTATTGCCTACACAGATTAAAACACCCATTCTCAATTGAATAATTCGGTATCTTAGAGTGTAATTTTATCAAAAATCAGCATCTGGGTATGTAAATGTAAGTGGGTTTGTGTTTAAACATTACAGAAAGGTTGAAAATTTTACCAGCATAATGGAGAAAGCAGACCAACTTAAACAGCCAAATATGAGCATGAAAGTACCCTTAACAAAATCTTGCTTATTGGCAGCATGAACATTGGGAGATAATGAATGGTTGCTACCTTTCACCCAAGGCAAATCGAGTTTGGGACCTTTTATTATTGCCATCATCATAGCTCCTCCTACTGTCACCACAATCCCTAACACCTTTGCCTGGCTGCTCCATCTTCTAATCTCCACCTTCTCAAGCCTACAAGACAACCCAACAAAAATAACTTGGATTCGTGTTTTAAGAAGTATAATGTGACCCTCTAAAGTTTCCATGATAACCAACCACCGCCATGGCACATTATGCCAAAAATGACCCAAATCTTCTAAAATATGGTGTTTGGGGTTTATCGAAACTCACTCTATACTAAAAATATCTATATGTTTAGCGAGTCCTCTTAAACTAGTATATTCCCCTTTATCAAAGCACGGATTTGTTACCAAGTGCAAATTTGGAGAGAAGAAATGTACCTAAAGATCCAAGCTAGAAGGAATGTCAAGGCAGGCAGAATATTGCACATTGCAGTAGTGAAAGTTGCAGTGGTATATTTCATACCAGTATAATACAAATTCTGATCCATCACAGGTCTGCATATCGATTCAATAAACACCCTAATCATCATCATTATCAATAATAACCTATGGATTCAATATTTGAGTTTCGAGAAGTTCTTACTCAAATAGGCTAAGCAACATTATCTTACAGAAGACGGAGAAGGTCATTTGAGGTCTTGAATTCCTGTTCAATAACAATCCAAATTGGTAAGTTTCGTAGTTTTCTTTTTTGACAAGTAAAGACTTGAATGGTTACACAAAGATACCTTTCTAGAACAAAGGCAAAAGGCGCAATGAGAGCTGTGGCGACAGCCATTCTGTGGACAACAAACACATGCGGATTCATGCCCATATTCAAAGCAAATTTCGCAATTATAGACATACCTGCATAGCCACAATGTATGAAAATGACAGCTAAATATGCTTTCACTTGATTCAACATGTGAATCAATGAATCCATGGAAGAAAACATATGCATGGAATATGTGCTTATTTATGCTCCACTCGTGTTTTAGAAATACACGGGGAATAGATGAAAATATTTGTTATAAATGAACAAAATAGTGGATACAATTAAATGAAGTCAATATAAAGTAGAATTAATAAGCACTAATTGATGACTAAGAGTCTATAGACCTGTATGTGCTTCTTCTTTTTTTCCGAACTTGGTAATTTTATGTCTGATTCATTCATAGAATCATATTGCTTTAGATGAAATAATTAACAAAGTGCCAATATAAGAAAGAACCAAACCAAGAGCAAACCAAATTAGAGACATCATTACATTTAAAATAAAAGCATATTAGTTAGATGATTAGGAAGATATGCTAATTGTGATTACTAGAGCGTACTTATACTTTAATTAACTAATCCGAGTTCATCTTTAATTCTTACATCTCTCGAATAAACTGAGCAAAGTATAAGAGGGTTTGAGTTCACCCCCACATAAACCTCAACACACATTTGCCATCCGATTCTGAACTATCAAACCCATTGTCTGAAAAAGAGACCCAAAAGGGGGGAAAATAATTTAAGACCTATATCTATTTCTGTAAATAAATGCCAAAAGAAATTTAGCTGAAAGTTCAGGACATAAACAAGATTAATCTGATATCTAGATACATGATCAAAATTGCAAAGAAAACATTAGTAGTACTAAGACATGTTATGCTCTAGCTTTGATATATTATCTATATAAAAAGTTTTAAAAAACACTCTGTGCACATAAACGGTTGAGAAAAAGTCTGATGTGCACGTAAAGACTGAAATTCCGGGGTGCCTTAGATGAGGATGATAAAAGATGGTATTATCTTTCGGCTTCATATTTGCTTTCATAAGGTATGGTCGGCAGGGGCTTTAGAAGGGATAGTTGATTGGGTCAGGCTGCAAGGCTTTCTGCACGAGTTCAGCTTGTTCCTTTACATGAGCCTGATAGAAACCAGTGGCTGTGGCAGCTGATGGAGCACGACCGACATAATTGACATCTTCTGCAGATCCACTACCCAGTGCTTTCATGGCGGTGGAAAGACGAGGTGCAATGTAGCTGTATGCTCCCATGTTCATTGCCTCTTCTTGGCACCATACAATCTCGGCATCTGGAAGGAAAGAGAGCATTAAGTTGATATCAGCATCTAAGAACGAGAATGAAGAAAATTATACCACAGTCAACAGCATTCTATCTCTATATAATTAAAACGAAGAAACCTTTGTTCAACAAGGTGCTGAAAAAGGCAAGTTTCTAGCAGAATTAAGAAACTGTAGACCGAGACAAATGGACTGGCGTATAACATATTAGCATGGCGAGGAAGGGCTAAAACTTGATATACTTCACACAGGCTCGTTTGTTGAGCATTCACGAGGATAACTCTAACAGGGTTAACAAAGAACAGACACGCAGTAAGGATCTTCAATTGGTATGTGCACCTAGAACAATTGTTACCATGCTATACGAACTACATACTTGGATATCGCTTCAGCTCTCGCTGAATGAGATCATATGGGAATGGACAAAGTTGCTCCACCCTGCATATTGCAACATCCTTTCCA
Source organism: Francoa sonchifolia (assembly GCA_036897585.1). Classification (NCBI taxonomy): domain Eukaryota; kingdom Viridiplantae; phylum Streptophyta; class Magnoliopsida; order Geraniales; family Francoaceae; genus Francoa; species Francoa sonchifolia. Next base: position 9,784 of record JAYMTB010000371.1, on the reverse strand, counting down.
TCACCCTTTTTCCGCTGTTCATCGAGCTCGTAATAAACCTGCAAGCGAAAACATATGCAAAACATTTAAGACTTAGATGATCATCCATCAGCATGTAGACCTTCTCTCATTGAGTTCAAGTCTCACTAGGGTATGTTGATTTCCCCATTACTCATAGATATTAATAAAAAAATATTTAAGGAAAAAAAAAAGGGAAGAGCAATATATCACCTTTCCAGAGCAGAGAACCAGACGCCTGATACCTTCCTCAAGATCAGAGTGGTAATTTTGGTCCTTGATAAGGCGCTTAAATCTGGTACCCTGTTTGTCAAAACCCAGGTGGCCTTGAACATCATCAAACTCCGATAAGTTTGATTTGCATTCCTTGTGACGAAGCAAGTTTTTAGGAGACATCACAATGAGAGGCTTACGAAATTCCCTGTGTAACTGAAAAGACAGCCATAAACATATGAATACAAAGACAACCAAGAAGCAGAAAAGATACATAACACAGTTAGTTGCACTCACTTGACGCCGCAAAACATGGAAGTAATTAGCAGGAGTTGTAACATTCACCACTTGCAAATTGCATTCCTGAATTTGCTTCCTAAGAGTAGAATCCATCTCAGGTATAACGTAAGGATTGTCATCACTCATCTGCCATATATTGTACAAACATATATTAGGGACCTAAGATTAACCCTTCTTATTTGGACATACAGATATATAGACAATACAATATTTGTAGAAGAGTTCAACAAAGGCAGTCCTTGACCAAACCACAAGAATCAGAAAGAAGAACTGTGATGTTATATAGATTATATGCTTGCACTAAATGAGTCATTTGTGAAAACAGGAACCCCACCAAAAGTCCTAATCATTCTAATTTAGATTCAATTAAAAGTTGAATTTGTTCAATACTAATTTGACAAGCTTCAAGAAATTTCAACTGAGGAGCTACATGGATATTACCTACTTTCAACAAATGCACCATACCTCAATATACCACAATCTATAAGAGGATAATAATAATTCATTGTATCATATAGCAGAGCACAATAGTTTAACTTAATTTTTGGCCTCATATTACAAATGATGGAAATCAAGAACATATAAAGAAAATATAATACGAAAAACAAAAAAGCAAATGCTTCAGTGGAGAGTACCAGAAGGAAACGTTCCAATCGTGCACTGGAATGTTCAGGGCCTTGGCCATCATAACCATGAGGAAGCAGCAAAACAAGCCCAGTTTGACGCAGCCATTTTGATTCCCCACTGCTCAAAAACTGATCAAATATCACTTGTGCACCATTAGAAAAATCTCCAAATTGTGCTTCCCACATGACCAACGAATTTGGATTTTCCATTGAGTAACCCAGTTCAAATCCAAGGACACCAAACTCCGAAAGAGAACTGCACACAAATAACAGAAATTACTCATTCAACAAACCAAATCTAACAATAAAGCACCATCTCAATAATACGTATTCAGTGCCTAAGGGAGCAATAAGCAATTAGAAGTCCTTCAAAGAAGAAAAAGGACATCGCACAAAAAATACACTGAATTGTAGAAATAAAATATACTCATATGAACTATTAAATTGCTAAGGGTTCAATGGGATTGCACAGGATGCAGAGAGCGCGGTATAGGAATGCTACTAGCTACACTTACTTTTGGTTCGGAGATATAAAAAGAGCTACAATGAATATATATTTAAATGAGAGCTGCTCAGTCAATCAATCAATTGGGAAAAGATTGCTTATTATTCTAGGTTTCTGGACTCAAAACAACCACAAGTTGAAACAATAAATATCTGACACCATTTCCCAAACAAAGTCTCAATCTAGAAATTAATTTTTCCCATCAAGGTCAACATCACCGTCACTAATAGCACCAAGAACAAGAAGCAAATCACTGTAATAACTATGATCCTGCTGTTTTAACTAATTTTTGTATGGTACGATAGACTGCAAAAGCAACAAAATTCCAATCACCCGCACATTTTAGATGGCTCCATGCATTGGAAAAAAGAGATGAAAATATGATAGTTCTTTGCATCCTTAAATAGCCATATAGTGGGACTATCATTACCAAAGGATATGTGGACATATTACAAACAATATATCTATCTGTAGTTCTTACAAAAGGAAGCCATAACAATATTCAATGATTACCTGTTGCTGACAGTGAACATCTCCTCGTTCTGGTTCATCACAACATGGTCAAGAGGGCAGTATTTCTCCCCCATCTCCTGATCGTGAACTATGGAATGCCTATGACTGAATGTACCTCTTTCAACGTCTTGACCACTCAATCGGACATGGTTACCTTCAATTAGCAATGTAACAAAAGCAAGAGCTTCACCAAGTGCCCAGTCAATGCCTTCCCCAGATTCAATCATTTGTGCACGTTGGTTATAAACCTTTTTTACAGCTCGGTGTGGGTTAAAGTTTTCTGGGAGGGTGGTAATTGCTTTCCCAACAGTCTTCAAGATTTCTGGTTTTACCCTGAAAAACCGGAAATAAATTTTAGAAACAATATGCATAACTTAGACAACCAAGTATAAACAAAACTTGGATATGACAATATACCCAGTGTTTCGCACACGTGAGAGCTGTTCAGGTGATTTGAATCCAGCCCAGTCAGCTGAAAGCCAGTCCCTTCTTTTAGGAATGTAGTCACTGCTGGCTAAATATTCTTCACTAAGTATTGAATTGACCTTGTTATGCATCTTATCAATGTCTTCTTTAGTCACTTGTCCAGATTCTAATAGTTTCTTTTCGTAAATCTCAAGAGCTGAGGGATGATTCCGAATTACCTGTTAGCATCAGCAGTCAGCAATAAATATAATTATTTATGTTACATCATCTTGAAAGAACTAGGCAGACAGAAACACCACAAAATATTTATAACTCAAATATTTAACTACACTGCCTCAGATCCAGAATGGATCATGTGTCTTACAGATAAACGAAATAAAGAGAAGATCTAACCTTATACATCTTGGGCTGTGTGAAAGATGGCTCGTCAATCTCATTATGCCCAAAGCGTCGATAACACACTAAATCAACAACAACATCTGAATGGAAAGTTTGGCGCCACTCTGCCGCAAGCTCACATACATGAGTAACTGCCTCCATGTCATCACCATTTACATGGAAAATGGGAGCATCCAAGGCTTTGGCAACATCTGTGCAATACTGTGAAGATCTCCCTGACCTTGGATCAGTAGTGAATGCCACTTGGTTGTTCACCACTATGTGTATGGTCCCACCAGTGGTGTAATTTGGAAGAGCACTGAGATGCAAGGTCTCATACACTACCCCTTGTCCGGCAAAGCTACCATCTCCATGAACCAATATACCCATATTCTTTGTCCTGTCCACATCATTGGAGTAATATTGCTTTGCTCTGGTCTTTCCAACAACAACTGGATCCACAGCTTCCAAGTGACTAGGATTAGCAACCAAGGACAAGTGAATCCTCTTTCCCCCTCTAGTTGGTCTATCATAAGACGTTCCCAAGTGGTATTTCACATCACCGGTTCCCGTGTATAACCCAACTTCATCAACAGGTTTAGTACCACCACTGAACTCGCTAAATATCTGCCGAAGTGGCTTGCGGACTACATTTCCCAATACATTTAATCTTCCTCTGTGCGGCATTCCAATTACAATGCTCTCAACACCAAGATCTGCTGCCCTATCAAACATCTCCTTCATGCCAGGGATCAGAGTCTCCCCACCTTCTAGCCCAAACCTCTTTGCTGTCGTCCACTTGGTAGCCAAGAAGTTCTCAAACTGTGTACTCCATATAAGCCTATCAAGAATAACCTCACGGCGCTGCCGATTGTATTGCCTTGTCGTTGGGGTTTCAATCTTGTCTCTTAACCAGTTACATTTCTCACGATCCGCAATGTGCATATACTCATACCCTATGGTTCCGCAATAAGCTTGCTCCAGCCTGGTCAATATTGATCGAAGGGTCTGCACTGGACGGTTTTCAGACAAAAAACCAGACATCCTCCACACCCCTAAAAAGAATTCCCTATCAAGATCAGCTTCTGTGAACCCATAAAGTGCAGGGTCCAAATCATCTGGGATGTCTCGTTCTTCCAAACCCAATGGGTCCAACTTGGCCTTCCTGTGCCCGTTAACCTGATAAGCTCTCACAAGCAATAGTAAACGCATACTCTCTTGGATTGTTTGCCCTGAGATTCCAGGTGATGAGGCCGCCTGGCCCACAAAATTCCTAAAAAAGTTGTCCCATGATTCATCAACACTATTTGGGTCTGCCTCCCAAGCCCTTTGAAGCTCCTCTAGGTAGACACTGCTTGTTCCATCTAAAAAGCTATCAGTTAGCCTTGAAAGGGGCACAGAGCAAGGGACAGGCGCAGCTTGCGCCTTCGATTTAAATACTGTAGTGTGAATATATAGACTCTGCAACGGAAGGATACGTGATCTCGTTGCATATGATCCTCCCTGAGATAGAGTTCTCCTAACTGCAAGCTTTGCTACACTGGAACCTGCCCTAAACCACGCCATAGCCACCAATCCAAACAAGGTAATCCTAGAGCTGTGAAAAGATAAAGCGGAAATATGAACAATATGAATACAGACACAAAAACATGTCAAATTTCTTTAGTTTGCTGAGAACAAAAAATACTACAATTTTCAAATTCATTTACTTCTAATATCTGAGGATAAAGAAACTTATCTCAGCCTAACACAATAATTTAGTTCAATTTTGACACTTTCTTTGCCTTTCAGAACAGTAACTTCATCTTCTTTTATATTACTCGATACTCCAAGGAAATAAAAAACGAGAATCACATTAAATAATAGCAACATGAAAGTCCAATGTGCCTTCGATCTCACTTTTGGCCACAAATTGATAAAATATTATCATACAACGAAAAATAATAAAGTTCAACATGTCACATGTACATCCAATATTAAACTAGAGTGGCTCAGTTCGTATGGGACTGTTAAGAAAATAGCAGAAAGTGACGAGAGAGAGAGAGTGTGTGGAGGAAAGTGAAAGATATGGAGAAAGCCAGAGGTACCTGTTTGTTTATGTTGAGGCTTAATCAACTTTGAAGAACTCTACGATTGACAAACCTTGCGTACAAGATCGTCTGCGATTGCAATTTGCAGACTCAGGTTAACATAGGTGAACTCAGAAAACTATGCAACACCAAAGAGTTGAATCAATGGTAAAGTAGTAAGAAACTTCAACAATCAAATAACATGAAAACACCAAATATCAATCACAAATACAAGAACAATTACAATTCAATAGAAAAAAAAATTCAAAGTCATTTCCATTTAGCAAACACTTTCAGCATATTTCAGCTGATACTAGTTTCAAATAAGGTGAAATACTAGAATCAGTCACGAGTACAATAAAAATTAGAAATCAATGAGTAATAACAATTTCAAATTCATTTCAATTTAGCAGAATATTTCAACCACTAAATATCACCCACAAATACAAGAAAAATACAAATCCATGAGAAAATAATAACTTTCCGAGTCATTGCCATTCAGCATAAATTTTCAGTAAATTCAACTTCAAAGGCATTTCAAAATAACAGGAATACAGTAAATAACAATCACAAATACAAGAAAAATTACAAATCAATGAGAAACAGCAATTTTCAAAAACCATTTTCAATTAAGCAAAAACTTTCAGCATACTTCAACCGACACAAAAACAGCAGCAGCATTTCAAAATAACACGAAAAGGACGAATAGCATGCATGAATACAAGAAAAATTTAAAATCAATTAGAAACAACAACTTTCCAAGTCATTTCAATTCGGGAAACACTTTCAACATATTTCAACTGCAGCAGAACTTCAAAATAATAGCAAGACCATAAATATCAATCACGAGTACAAGAAAAATTACAAATCAAGTAATTTCAGCATATTTCATCCGATACAATAACTGCAGCAGCATTTCAAACGAAAACAATAAATATCAAGCATTAATACAAGAAAAACTACAAATGAACGAGACACAACAGTTTCAGTTAGCAAAAATTTTCAGCATATTGCAAAAGACACAAGAACAGCACCGACATTAAAGGTATGAACAGTATAATACAGTAGAAGAGCATTAGGACTGAAAATGAGAGATACCTTAGAAAGAGAGGGAGAGAAACCCTAATCGCCGGAAGCGGTGAGATTTATCAGACCAACTTTCATGATTTTATGCGTTTCCCTATATTCTTGATGCTATGCTATATTTTCTTAATTCCTTTTTTATAATTATTACAATTCTCTTTTATTTCTTTCTATAACTATTTCCTCTCAAATGTTTCCATTTTTATTTCTTAAAATTTTTGAAAAACCATTTATAACTCCAAATGAGTTTCGCCACTATATAGAAAACTTCGTCTTGCTGATTTATTTGCTCAAAAGATAAACGAGCTAAGTTTAAAACCATACTTACCACTAGAATGGAGCATATTTATACCGAATTCAAACCCAACAAATAATTACCAAATTTAAATGTTTTTATAATTTGAATTAACTTGACTCAACTCATATGCCATATTACATCAAGCAACAAGCAAACCTCAAAAACAATGAAACATGCAGCAGCGGCACTTGCAGCAACGGTTTCTCAAGTTCCTTTGAAAATCTCCAAAACCCCCCAAAATTACACCAAAGTGACAAGCTTTCTTTCTTCATTCAAACATCTCAAGTCTCTCCAACGAATTCATGGCCGTCTAATCGTTTCAGGTTTCAAACAAGACAATTTTGTGAGTACCCATTTTGTTAATTCATACTGTTTGTTTTACAGATGTGATTTAGCTCGTTCTGTGTTTAATTCTACACCAAACCCAGATGTAGTTTTATGGAATTCTATGATTAGAGGTTACACGAGATCAAATCGATATAAAGAAGCTCTTGAAATGTATCATTACATGTTGGAGAAAAGATTGGAGCCGGATAAGTATACTTTCACTTTTGTTTTGAAAGCTTGTACTGGTGCTTTTGAATTGGAAGAGGGTGTTTTGATTCATAGGGATGTAGTTAGTAAGGGATTAGAATGTGATGTGTTTATAGCGACGGGACTTATTGATATGTATTGTAAGTTGGGTGATTTAAGGATTGCACAAGAATTGTTTGATAAAATGTCTGAGAAGGATGTTGTGGCTTGGAATGCGATGATTGCAGGGTTTGCGCAATGCTCTGATCGTTACAAGGCGTTGGAATGTTTTCGGAGTATGCAATTGGACTGTGTGGTGCCTAATGCAGTGAGTTTGTTGAATATGTTCCCAGCTGTTTCAGAATTGGTGGATATGGGTTCTTGCAAGTCTATTCATGGTTATGTGATTAAGAGGAGTTTTGGTATAGCTGTTTCAAATGGGTTGATTGATATGTATTGCAAGTGCGGAGATGTGGATGTTGCTCAACTTGTTTTTGACCGGATGGAGAGACATGATGAGGTTTCTTGGGGAACATTGATGGCTGGGTATGCCCATAATGGATGCTTCCATGAGGTTTTAGGATTATTTGATGCCATGAGAAGGCAGAATATTGAGATGAACAAGGTATCAGCCATAAGTGCTCTTTTGGCAGCTGCTGAGACAAAAGATATAGAGAAAGGGAAGGACATCCATCATTGTACCGTACTAAATGGAATAGATTCAAATGTTCTGGTAGCTACTCCTATCATGACTATGTATGCAAAATGTGGAGAAATGGAAAAAGCTAAAAGGCTGTTTGAAGGACTCGAGGGAAGAGATTTAGTGACTTGGTCGGCAGTTATAGCCACTCTTGTACAATCTGGATCCCCTGCAGAAGCGCTATCTTTATTTAGAGATATGCAGACTGAAAATTTGAAACCCAATAGGGTAACACTGATGAGTGTTCTTCCAGCATGTGGGGATCTATCATCTTTGAAAATAGGTAAGAGTGTGCACTGCTATGCTATTAAGGCGGACATTATTGATACCGATATTTCAACAGGAACAGCAATAGTTTCCATGTATGCTAAATGTGGATGGTTTGCTCCAGCACTCCTTATATTCAATAAAATGGAATATAAAGATGTCGTCATGTGGAATGTTTTTATAAACGGGTATTCCCAGGTTGGTGATTCGTACAATGCAATCAAGATGTTCCAAAAATTTCAGCTATCTGGTATGTATCCAAACTCGGGAACCATGGTTGGTCTGGTTCTAGCTTGTACCCTCCGTAATGACATTGACCAAGGTAGATGCATACATGGGCAAATTATAAAAAGTGGATTTGAATCTGACACTCATGTAAAGAATGCACTTGTTGACATGTATGTCAAATGTGGAAGTTTTCCCTCGGCAGATTTCTTATTCAACAAAACTGTGTTTACAAAGGATGAGGTTTCTTGGAATATTATGATTGCAGGGTACATGCAACACGGATATGCTAAAGAAGCTCTTTATGCTTTTCACGAGATGAAATCAGAGAACTTTCGGCCTAATCAAGTGACATTTGTAAGTATCCTTCCTGTGGCAGCATATCTGGCAGCCGTAAGGGAAGGGATGGCATTCCATGCTTGCATAATACAAATGGGATTTCTTTCCAATAGGCTTATTGGGAACTGTCTTATTGACATGTATGCTAAATGTGGCTGGCTCAGTTATTCAGAGAAATGTTTCATTGAGATGGAAAACAGAGATACGGTTTCGTGGAATTCAATGCTTGCAGGTTATGCGGTGCATGGTCAAGGGAACCATTCCACTGCACTTTTCTCACTTATGCAAGAGAGTCATATCCAAGTTGATTCTACATCTTTTGTCAATGTGCTGTCTGCTTGCAGACATGCAGGGTTAGTGAAAGAAGGAACTGAGATTTTTCATTCAATGCGTGAAAAGCATCATATCGAACCAGACCTGGAACATTACGCTTGTATGGTTGATTTGTTAGGTCGTGCTGGTTTATTCTCTGAAGCTATAAGTATTATTAAGGCCATGTCAATGGAACCGGATGCTGGGGTGTGGGGAGCCTTATTGGGTGCATGTAGAATGCATTCTAATGTGAAGTTGGGAGAAGTTGCACTTGATCATCTTGCGAAACTCGAACCTGAAAACCCAACTCATTCTGTAATTTTATCAAATATATATGCACAGTCTGGTCAATGGGGTGATGCAAGGAACACAAGATCAAAGATGTACAAAACCGGGTTAAAGAAAACTCCAGGTTACAGTTGGGTTGAGGTTACAAATAGTGCATTCCTAGTGGATGACCGGAATCACCCACAATATGAGAGCATTAATGAGTAGTTGGTTCATTGTGCCCTAGAAGAAAAGCTTAATCAAGAAGATGGAGAAAATGAAGCGACTTGTTTCTGCAGATAGGCATCGTGCACAAGGATTGCCAGTGTAGTATCTGAGGTTAATGGGTCAGATAACATGACCACCAGATTATGTGATTTTTAAAGAAATTTATGCTCCAGCATGAAAATAACCCGAAATTTTTGAGGTGAGTTTGTTGGAGTATCAAGTTCACTTGGTAAACGAGCAAAGATCATGATAATGCATGAATGTGTTCTCTCTGTCCCAAATACTGAACCTGTGACTTATCAGATCAATGCTAACAAAAGAAGAAAGAAAATCATTGTAGGAAACTGCTAACTCAATATTTTGCTCATCTACATTCCGAAAATAATGAGTAATTACAGTTCATCAAAAGATCAAGACACTAATTTCTGATAAAAGAGTTTAAGGACAATATAAATGAGGTGTCAAAATGAAAAAACTTTAGGGTTCGGTAGACCTCATCAAAACCGACCCATCACCTAAGGATTT
>JAYMTB010000370.1:0-14901 GCA_036897585.1 Francoa sonchifolia | reverse complement strand
TCGTTTTGGGAAGCAATTTGCTGCGAATGCTATTGAATTGCGCAATAACTGTGGTGTAAATCCTAAGGTATATTTCAAATTGAGTTTTTCTAACTCACTTATTTAAAATTTTGGTTTAAATAAACAATTAGGTAAAGTGAATTTAGACTTGATTTAGGCATGAAGCATTAATTTGAAATCCATCCATTTGGAGATTCTCTGCTTGGAACGAATACATCTCAGCTTAGTGATGGCCAATAGGGATATGCATTTGGAGGCCTAAATATAGTATCTCCTTGTATAAACTAGTGAATTTGTGAACAGGAATCTCAGAAAGGTAGCAATGTTTGAAACTCTCTTAGAGGCCAGCATAGTTAAGATGGCCTCATATAGCAGTTGAATTTGGTGTTAGGTTTGATGATAATACCAGAGAATAGACATAATTTTAGATGGCTGTTGGTGAAAATTGATTTTGTAATTTACAAGGCTGGTCTGGTTGTCTTTTGTTAATTGTGCCCTTGGTGTATTCTTGGCAATTCCCTGTTGAATATGTAAATCATACATCCTTATGTTTTCTAGTTAGGTGAAAAACTAGACCTTGCATAAACCAGCAAAATGAGCAGACTTAGTTATCCATTGTTTCTAAACCCAATTTCGTTTCACTTTCTTAGATGATACAAAAGCTGTCAACCAGGCTACCAGGCTTGCAGAACAGAATGGAGGTTCTGCAAAAAATTGCAACTGAGAACAACATCACCCTGCAACTCGAGGAACCCACAAAGGTATGCAGTTTAAACAACCGACAAACATTGATAGATAATAATTTCTATTATATCGTCAAAATTGAATTTTGGGGATATGATCAATGCAGGAAGATACTGGTGCAAACACAAAGCAAAACCAACTCAAGTCAGACTTGCCAACTAATGCAAACTGCACGATTTTGCCAGAGGATGTAGTTATAGATGATGGATTCTCTGATTCCATGATGGCAAGGACAAAGTACAAAGATGTTGCTGATGCTGCTCAAGCTGCTTTCAAGTCAGCAGCTTATGCTGCAGCTGCTGCAAGAGCTGCTGTGGAACTCTCTCGCTCCGAGCCCCGTGATCCTGATGATCCAAGTACTCCCGGTACTTCAAGAGGACAATTATTGAATACACATGACCCCATGAAAGCTGAATATAAACCTCAGACAGATCAAACTACAGCAGACTTGAAAAGGTCAATATCTTCTTCGAGTTTGGATTCTGTAGAAGACATTGTCAATGTGGCTAAAATGGCAGAGGCTGATGCCAAGGTATTGGAAAAGGATTCAGTGTTTGGCGAGAGTGACAAAGAATCTCAAAAGATAAGCTTTGAAACTGAAGATCTATATTCAGTAAACAATGCAGTCAATTACCCATCTTCAAATCCAATCCCATTTCAATTAAAAGCTGTTCTGAAAGTTGAATCAAAACCTGGACAAATTGCTGCCCATGCTGCAAAATCGAGGCTCAAACCGAAGCAGCAGCCGATTTCTGTCAGGACGAGGCAAGTGCGCGGATATTAAGAAACATGAATATAGCAAAATAAATACTATTTGTGTGTATAATTTGGTGAGAAAGTAATTTTTTTTTGTAAGAAAATTTTGTGAGAAACATTTGGAAAGTGAATATTAGTGTGTAATAAAATATGTAGTGCAATTTGTAAAAATAACATTAAACGGTGTCGTCATTGAGTTGATACGACATGAGATGTTACCGTATCATGAAGAATCCATAGACGTGATCACATTTAAGCCATCACCATTCATTTGCCCGCGAGACGATGATGGCGTCTCAAGCTTTGGTCTCCAATTACAGCTTCCTGCTTTGCGGTTCGAAATCTTTGATATCTTGTGGCCAAATACTCGATAGGAAACGAGTTATTGTGGACTGGAAGAGCAAAAGATGCCCTAGCGGACTGCTAGCGAAGGAGAAGTGTTTCCATTTCGCGAATATGATATGCCACGCCGATCGTCGGAAAACGGGCATGGATACCGCCATAACTGAAGCGGAAGAAGGTGACGAGGTTGTACGGAGAGTGCTTCAAACGATTCTGTGGATTGCTGAAGCAGTTTACATATTGTGGCTCTTTCTACTTCCTTATGCTCCTGTAGGTTCTTTTCCTTCTTTTTTATTTGTTGTTAGTAAGAATTGATATATCGCTGTGAACTGTATCAATTTAGATGAACTGAGAAATGTAAACTTCTTAGAATTTCGCATAGAATTTAAAATCAGAAATTTCTGATCACTGGCATTTGGATGGCTTGAATTGAGGTTTTGATGTTCATTCACTATGAATTTGACTTCCGGTGTTAATTTGTATATTACAGGGAGATCCTGTATGGGCAATCAGCTCTGAAACCATAAGTTCTCTTGTGGGGCTTTCTCTTAATTTCTTCTTTGTCTTGCCTTTAATGAATACTGGTAAGTAGACCATTGTTGCTGACTGCATTATGTGATATTTAGCGTCATTTTTCTTGTTATCATTTTTCTGATATTTCTCTGCAAACTACCAAGTGTTCACTTCTAATTGATTGTTTATTGTAGAAATGAAGGTTGATGTAGTCTGGTAGCTTAAGCAAATTCTAGCTAATGTTATATCCTTGATTAATTCTGCAATTAACTTTTTGGCAGAGTAGTTGGCATTACTCTAATAGATGCTCCAGTTCTTCACCCGGTAAGGATCATTATGAAAGCAGTAATTATGGTAAACATTCATTACCTTACCTCTTACTCAAACTTCCACTCTGATTTTCTGTCAAAATTTTTTTTGGCAGATGTCTGAAGGATTATTCAACTTTGTAATTGGGAGGACATTTATGTTTGCTCCTTTTCTATTCACGGATTGCAAAAGAGACAGATACAAGGGGTCTCTAGATGTTTTATGGGGTGTGCAGATGTTCCTCACTAACAGTACGCTTCTATACTTAACTCTCATGACGAAGTAGTGTTTGAGATGCATTCTTGTAAATTTAATTTGACCTATAGTGGTGTGCCCTAGGATTCCACCCTCACCCTTGCTCAGGTGCTGCAAAGACCTTAGATTAAAAGTTTGGTTGAAACCAGATGGTGTGGACTTCTTTGTTGTCGTTCTCTTCTTTTTTGAACTGTTTGAATTGGTAATGATTTAGGAAGATATCTCTTCCAAATTGGTTGTGATTTCACACAAATTAAATCACTTTTAACACATTTGGTGGGAAAAGCTTTTAGGACATAGTCCACCATTGAAGTTGATCATTCTCGCTCACAGTTTATCCAGAACATCCACTTAATGTTAATGTTGTTGGTTCTCAAGCGTGCTGATGAAAAAAAGTGTATAGTTTATTTAGTATGTTGTCATAACTCTCTTCCACTGAAGAAATTTATCATAGTTGCGTTGTTTTTAATGAAATTCCAGCTATCTTAATACCTTACATGGCGATCCGGTTGAACAAGGCTGATCCAGACAGTGTTCCAAGCAAGCCCTCTCAGTTAGGTTCTGTGTTGACTATTGGTGCACCCTATGTAGGACTGATTGGCGGGGCAGTATGTCTGATATCTACGATATGGGCCCTCTATGGCAGAATGGACGGTAATTTTGGTACCATATCAGACAGGTGGGCGTACTTGGTTAGCTATCTAGGATCGGAGAGATTAGCTTATGCCTTCATTTGGGATATATGTCTCTACATAATCTTCCAGCCTTGGTTGATAGGTGACAACATACAAAATGTTCAAGAAAACAAGATTGAGCTAGTGAATTATCTCAAATTTGTGCCGGTGATCGGTTTAACTGCCTACCTTACCTGTTTGAATGTGGATGAGGAATTATAATTGAAGATTCATCTGTCATTTACTCTGACTATGAGTCTTTTTGAGCAGGTATTGAGAATGTATGAGACTCGAAATTTCTGCTTGTATCTAGTTCATGTTGGTTTTCTTGAGATATTTATATATATATATAGACATACAATTTATGTACTGTAACTTTATAATGAAAAATTATATATTTATTTCCTTTTGAATATATTAATTCCTACAATTCCATATACAACATAACCAAATCAATGTTAAAAATTGAACTTCTTTTAATTTTTCAACTAAGAAAGTTTACATCAAAAACTTTAATTTAGTGATAGCAATAACATATTTTCTTTCCTTATTTTTGAATTTGTGACTTTTATTCACTTCACAAATTCAGTTCATTTACTAGGCCAATAATTTAAAGTCCCAAATATCATAAAAAAAAACAAGAAAATGGGAATTTTGTTTTTTCCTTTTTTCCCCTAAAATTTTATTAATTTATCTATTATGCATACTTCTTTTAAAGAAAATTATTTACATATATAACAATTTATTTATTTTTTGGAATTTTCTTTTTTCAATAATATTCAAATATTGCATTGCAGAGCAGAGACACGAGGAGTATGTGAAATTTGACACTCTTCCACTTCTACCAGTCAATCCAGAAAGAAACTCCATGGCCACCAACCTTTCAACCTTTCAACCTTCCGACCTGTTTGTTAATCACACCACTCATCATTTCTCCTTCTCAGATCTGATTCATCTGATTCACCTCACTGTCTCACTCGTCAAATACCATCAACAAATCTCCAAGTATCCATTTATATATGTATATATTTTCCAAGTTAATATCTACTTTTATTTACTCAAAATCGCCATTTCTGGAAGCCAAAAACTCACACGTTTCCTCTCGTCTAATTTCCACCCTTTAATGCCTAATTTTGTTACCGATTTCTGAAGTTACAGTAATGGCGGCCAGAATCGGGTCGTTTCGGCATAGTTTTGCTGAGAGGAGTAAGGAACGATTGTTATCCAGAAAGGGTTATTCTGATTTTGGGCTTAATAGTTCTGATGGTGGTGATGAAGGAATCAAATGTCGGTGTTTTCGTTTTTTATCTGATGGAATTGTTAACTCATGGAATTGGTTGCAAGAAATTGCTGTTAATTTGTATGAAATGGGTCGATCAGATCCTCGCAAATTCTTTTTCGCTGCCAAGATGGGTTTGTCATTAGCTTTTGTTTCCTTGCTGATATTTTTCAAAGATTCGCTTGCTGATCTTAGCCAGTATTCAGTTTGGGCAGTTCTTACTGTTATCGTGGTATTTGAATTTAGCGTAGGTATATATATACATACTGATTACAATTTTGTTCGTATCAAATTATAGTTTGTTTTATAGAACAATTGAATTAAATTGGTTCCCCCGAATTGTAGGAGCAACCTTGAACAAAGGATTTAATCGTGCGTTAGGGACGTTTCTTGCAGGAGGGCTAGCTTTAGGCACTGCAGAGTTAGCCCTTTTGTCGGGTGAATTTGATGATGTTCTTATCGTTATCAGCATCTTTATTGCAGGTTCGAGACTATTTGATTATATGCCACCTTTTAATGCGATTAGTAAGTTATCTGATTATTAATGCTATGCTGATGTTCAGGTTTTTGTGCGAGTTATGCTAAACTGTATCCAACTATGAAATCTTACGAATATGGATTTCGAGTGTTCCTGTTGACATATTGTATTGTATTGGTATCTGGGGAGACATCGAATAGTTTTTACCAGACAGCGTTTTTTCGGTTATTGCTTATTGGAGTTGGTGCTGTCATATGTTTGGTTGTAAATATTTTCATATACCCGATATGGTCAGGGGAGGATCTGCACAAATTGGTCGTGAAAAATTTTACGGGTGTTGCTACTTCTTTAGAAGGTTGGATCAGAATTTGAACTACTGTTTGTATAATTACTCGGTTAACTAGTTTGTTTACTAATTTTGTTTTGAACTTTAGGTTGTGTTAATGGGTACCTGCAATGTTTCGAATACGTGAGGGTCCCTTCCAAAATTCTGGCATATCAAGCTTCTGACGATCCAATGTACAGTGGTTACAGATCGGCTGTGCAGTCTTCAAGCCAAGAGGAAACTCTGGTATGCGACTGTTGTAATCAAGAGACGTAATTAAGAAAGAATAAATTTACGATTTTGACTTAATATATTTTTCTTCAGTTAGACTTTGCAACATGGGAACCGCCTCATGGACATTATAAAATGTTTAACTATCCTTGGACAAACTATGTCAAAGTAGGCGGTGCGTTGAGGCATTGTGCATTCATGATTATGGCGATGCATGGCTGCATACTTTCAGAAATACAGGTAATCAAACATTTTTCGTGCAAGCCAGAAATTAGTTCATCTGTCATAATTTTGTATCCTTGCTATGTAGAAGCTGGCCTTTTAAAATTCAATTGTTGCTTCAAAATGTCTATTGGAGTTCTCGTATAAGTTGTCTTGAGCACTTTGATTGATGAAATTGCTTCAGTTTCTTTAGAACTTCCGCGTTTTCAGGATTAACATAATCTCGGTTGTTAAATATTTTTTACTTTTAGGCCCCACCAGAAAAGAGACAGATTTTTGGTAGCGAGCTTCAAAGGGTTGGAACTGAAGGAGCTAAAGTACTACTTGAACTCGGAAGAAAAGTAGAAAAGATGGAAAAATTAAGCCCCGGCGACATACTCCTAGAAGTACACGAGGCAGCAGAAGCGTTACAATTGAAGATAGACCAGAAATCTTACCTTCTTGTCAATCCGGAGAGTTGGGAAGCAGGACGATTACCAAAGGGATTTGAAGATCCCCAAAGCTTTCTTGATATGAGGGAGAACGAAAACAAGCAGTTACCAATCAACTCGTTAAGTGAAACATGGGATGCTCAGCATTCAACCGCTAGCATTGGTCCTTCCACACCGGAACTGATATCGTCAGAAAACATGTTCAGACGACCAATGTCATGGGCACAACTATCATTCAATGCCGATCCAATGCTTAATGAACCGGAATCAAAAACATTTGAAAGTGCTAGCTCTTTATCATTAGCAACATTTGCTTCACTTCTTATTGAATTCGTTGCTAGACTTCAAAATCTTGTGGATTCATTTGAAGAGCTCAGTAAGAAGGCAAATTTCAAGGAACCGGTTGAATTACCAGTTGGAAAGGAAGTGGTCGGGTTTTGGACAAGACTTTTCAGGTCCATTCGACTCAAGAACTGATACCCGGATTCAAATGTGTCATTATTTGATCAAATGACATCGATTTTGTTTAGTTTGTCTTTCTCAATGCTTGGAATTAACTAATGCTGAAGAGGGCACATCGAATCTGGATTCGAGATTTTAAATTCATTATAAATTGGGCTGTTTGAGAGGTACCCATGTTTATGGATTATGGGACATCCCCATTGGCATATCAAATGTAAATTGACCAAAATATTAGTTGAGAAGGATAATTGGTCCATTTCTTTTTCCATCTGGTACATAATGCACATACGAGGGTGCAAATCCACATTGCTGACAATTTCCTCAGAAGTGGTAATTATCACCACTAGATGCGGGTCCCACCTGATATAAGAGTAATCTCATAAATTAGGGGGGTTTCTTTTTTAAGATGTAAAGGCCCATTGCAAGAATCAGGCCACATATTTTTGTTCAAAAGAGGCCCAGATTTTGTCGGTCCGGCCCACCATTGATTACTAAGCCCATCTCCAAAAGAAGCCCATTTTGTTTTGCTACTTGTATCAAAATCAAAAGTCCACTTACAAATTCCTTACGTCTCTTTTGAGATCTTTCAATAGAAACAAATTTGAAGTTCCATTGTTAATTAGGAGTAATATAATTAGTGTCTTACAGGGGAAGAGGTTTATATTTGAACCATGATTACCCTTCTTTATAAAATCTAAAAAATACTACTGCTCCGTAATAAATTTGGGTTCCCCTTGAATTTTATTAAAACAAAATTTACAAAATTATTATATAAATTTGGGTTATTAAAAAATTATTTAGATTGATATAAATTATCAAGTGTTACATGTCCCTGTGAATTTTGGTTGAGATTAGACAGGCACTCATACTGATATGTCAATATCAACCATTCCAATTATTAAATTTTTGTGACGTGTCCTACAATTTTTATGGTTCCAAAAAAATTGTGTTGATATTTTTCCACATTTGTTTAATTTTAAATTATTTAACTAAGAAAAATAAAGTAACATGTATTGACATTTTATGATTTGAAAGATAAAGTAATATTTTGACAATAATTTAGTTTCAAAATAAGAATTAAAGCTATGTATTAAATTTTGTTGATGAATCAAATGCAAGAGATAGTAAGAGGATGATAAGTAATTTGTACTTGTCATTTTTGTATTGATTTAGTATAAAACTGTAATACTGTCCCACATTCAATTTTTATTATATATACATATATACATATATGTTGTATCGATTCACCTTCTTTTTATATGGGAATACACAAATGTAAAATGATATCTACTCCTCTTTCTACTATTAATAATAATTTAGAATGATGTCAATCCCTTTTCTTTTTTAATTTGGGTTAAAGTATTGAAATAATATAATATTTAGAATATAAGAAAAAGTTAAATATTTATTTTAATGCCTTAATTTCTATTTTGTTCTCTAAATAATGTTAAGTCTCAATTTAGTAGCTAACCTCTGACAATAATTTAATTTATCAAATAAAACAAATTCATAATATTTAAGAAGATGAATTGTAATAACACTAAATATGTAAGATTAGAGGTTTTATTATTTAGAAATGGCAAGTAGTTTTAACGTTGACATGAGAGCAACCATATAGCTGAAAGAGTCAAGTGGAGGAGATCCATTTGCATGAACAGGTGGTGCATGGACCACCGGGCACTGTAACCGTAACTTCCTTTGTTTGTTTGTTTTTTTTTTTTTTATACGTAACCAATACGTAATTGATACGTAATAAAAAAACAAAAATTTGTATTTGGGATGGTCCATACAACTATTTATGCAAGTGCAGGGAATTGGCCCATGAACCTCATAAAACAACGTTTCGTGGTCCTAGGAAACAGGGCAGGCCGGGCCCATTTCAAAATTTAGTTTCGAACAAATGTGATGTCACTTACATTCACGTGCTTAATCTAACGTTTTGGTTTTCCTTCTCATTTTAATTTCTCGTCCTTTCTAGCAGACGCTTATATATGACATTTAACGGAGTCAATTAACGTTGTTAGGCGTCTGTTAACTTAGACCGGTGGTGTTTCACTATAAATACAAACTCATTTCTCTTCAATTTTGTTCATCTAAAATTCATTAGGTTTTCTTTAGATTTGTTCATTCATTTTGATTTTTCTTAGGGTTTTTTTTTTAAAAAAAAATACTGCAAAATGGAAGATTTTGTTGAGGGAGATGAAGAAATTGGAAGAGTTTTTAGTAAATTTAAGGTTATTTTTTTTGAGTGAAAATATTGGATTTTATGTCTTATATGAAATTTTTAGCTAATTCAAAAACCCTATCGTATCTATTATATTGGTGACTCCAAATGAAATTGCAAAATGCATGTAGCTTTTATAACATAGGTCTATCCAATTCAATCACTTGACAAGTTAAATCGATCATTGTCTACTTTTATTATTTCTATTTACTACACCCTTTTATAGTATAATATTGAACTTTTATATCGCTCGTTTACGTCAATGTTTTCTTTCATATAATTGGTAGTGTCATTTGTTTCGCAATCACAATACAAACTTATTTAAACCTTGCTTAATGTCATTTATGCTTTTCTATTTTTGCAGGAAAAATCAAGCATACAGTAAATTAATTTGGAATATTCATTTGAGTAAGAAATGTTGAGCCGGTGAAAGAATTGGGGTACAAGGGATATTGAATATCAAACGACCTCGACCTCAGACCTTCACCAAAATTATAAATAGTTCACTGAACTACTAGACCATCTCGACACAAAAACAATGAATAACTTGAGACATACAAGGTGCTATATGTAATCACTAAATCATATCTTGTTTGAAGTAAAATGTACATAAAATATTAGAATTAATGAAATAAAAGTATTAGTACTATCCCAATCTTCTTTTTATTTTTTTTTTATTATTTTTATTCTAGTTATTTCATACTTGTGCTAGTACAACAAATATACTCAGAAAAAAAAAACACAGATTTTATTTTAAACATAATAGCAGAATAATAGAACAACTGAATTATATGTATGAATAATATATTCTATTGAATTCACTAAAACTATCGTTTACAAATAAATGCTTTAATACGATCCATCATTTCATGACTTCTAATTTGTGCAATTTGAGATTTACTCAAAACTTGAAAAGCATGACCAACACCTTTATAAACCACAAATTCCACCTTATCACTTTTACCAACACTTGCTATTCCTTCACAAAACTCCAAATTCCTATCTTTTAATATATCCAATTCCGACACACAAAGAAGTGTCGGTAAAAACCTCAAATTCCCCATTTTTTCTTCATACCCTTTTCCCATCGGATTACACCATAAATGATCACGATTTACTCCCGCAGGCAATGCCAATCTCCAATACGTATCCGCCGCCGCCAAACTAAGGGCCGACCGCGGCAGCTGAACCATAAATTTCTCCGATTTTGTCCTATTTTCACCCCCGAAAAACGGTTGTATCAAAATAAGGCCTTTCAAATTTATTGACGCGCCGCCGTAAACGCCGGTGGTTACATTGTACGCTATGTTCCCACCGGCGCTATCTCCGGCCAAAAATATGGCGGAGAAATCACAATGCCGCCACCACCATTCTTTAATTCCGGCTGTGGCTTGTTGTTTTATCCATATTAATGATTTATATCCATCTTCATACGCCGCCGGAAGTGGGTTTTCCGGCGCCAATCGGTAATTCACCGACATAATTACGCAACCAATTTTTTCCGCAAGTTTTGCCAGAAACTCGTGGTAACAACTCCACGCGGCGGATCCGACGCAAAATCCGCCACCGTGGAAGTAAACAAGTAAAGGGAATTTTGATTTTTCCTGGTGTGTGGATTTGGGAACGTAAAATCGTGCCCAAATGTTGGTAAATTTGTCTATAATTACGTCGCCGGAAGTTACACCGAGTTCAGGGGATAATGAAGTTGAGACAATTGGAACGATCTGGGTTCGTTCCACGTGTCCATTTTTGTAAACTCGAATAAGCCCATCGATTTCTTCGATTACGACGCCGTTTTGGTGGCCAAGGTGGAAACTCGGAGTTCGATCTACAGTGATGGTAGCCATTGTTGTTTTTTTGTGAGCAGAAGGTGTTTGATGAAATGCTGCAATAGAATTTGTTTATATAAGAATAGAAAAGGGGAGGGATATTCTTTGCTTCTTTGACAAGTTTTCACACTTTTATTTTATTTAGAAAGTTAATTACTATTAGATATTAAATTAATTAAATATAAATTGTTGTCTCACCTTTTTAATTAAGTGGGTTGTTGTGTTGAGCTTTATAGGGCTAAACCAAACACCAAATCATAATTTTCTAAATAGAAAATACTTTGTTAATAAAACACTATAAAAGTATGTCAAAACACGGTTTTCATGCTAATATTTTTTCGAACATGAATTCAAACGATATTTCAAAAATTAGATTGTGAAAAGAAAAATTTTAAATGACAATTTGATATTTTAGTTGGACAAATGAAATTATGTGAATCATTATGAGGGTATGTTTAATTTGAATTTATTGGTGAGAAAATAGGAGTTGTTTAAATAGTATTCAATTATGATTCAAACTTTTGAATCAAAATAGGTTCACAAAAATAAAAAGAGTGCATATATTTTAATGGCACTAGGAAGTAAAAGACTAGAAAGTGGGCATGATAATGTTGACATATAGAGAAACAACACAAACGGTGAAGTCAACTCATTACAAACCTAACTTTTAGGTTGCTTCCCAATAACATCTTTTCAAACAACTATTTGATACTTCATTCAAATTAATTATTGACAAGAGTAGCAATGGAATGCAGTTGGATAAAGCAAGTCATTATAGGATTTTCAAAACGAGCCCTTCCATGTTTTCAGGACAACCATGAAACATGCTTCTCCATAACCAAAAGATAAGCACAAAGGGTAGAGTTATGGGTCAAAGGCTAATGACTCTTTCAATTTTTCAATTGATTCATATTCATTTATATTAAAAAGGGTTCTTTTTTTTTCTTTTGACCCATATGCCCGAATTTATTACAACCAACTTGTGCCCTATAATTTAATGCAGAATGAATCTTACATAAACATTCTGATACTTTAAGTTGAGAATATATTTACCAAAATGAAAAGAAAAATGAAACAACATTTATAATGTACAATAATTTTAACAAAATTAAACGCTATTTACTTAAAACTAAAAAAAAAAACGTGGTTTGTACTCTTTACTAATCTAACTAATATAACAATTATTTTGTTTCTTGTTTAACCTCATAAAAGTATAAGCGAATAAATGTTACAATCTTTTCCAAGCAAATAAAAAAGTGATACATTAACCTATAAATAACAATAGCTAATTAAAATTATCTAAAAGATAAAAAGTTTATGATATATTGAGACTCTCATGCTAATGTGTCAAGCTCCTATTTACTAATATAACAAAAAAAATTCATAAATGTTATATTTCATACTAATAATTTTAAAGCATAGGGATAAGTTGAATTGTCAGATTAAATTTGAGAGTACATTTTAAGTAGAATTTGGTCGCCATTATATTCTTCAAACATTCCATTCTTCATTTTGATTCTCTTCTAACCGTTAGAAAAAAAGTAAAATCAAAAGATGTGAGAGAAAAAAAAATAAAGTTTGGTGCTGTTTGGATAATATATACCATTTATCATAATGGAATATCTTCACCAATTGTCTATGAGCAAATCCAATAGTTCAAAGTTAAATATGAAATACTTGAATTGTATATAAGATTACATTATATTTATTTATTGACTTTTGTTGGTAAAAGTTTTTTTTTTTTATGACGGATCGGATTGCTTCTAATTCGGATTGATTGATCATGTCTTATGTTAGGTTCACATAGGACACCCTGGTCACTGTGAAGGCGCTCTGCTCATCTCAAGAACACCTCGGTCAAAAGACAAACGCTCTGGACACTTTAAAGTCACCCTAAACATTTTACAAATGCCCGAGCCACCTTGGGGGCGCCCCGGCCACCTCGGAGGGCTCCCTGGTCCCTTCGGGGGCGCCTTGGTCACCTTGGCGAGCGCCCTAGAGCACCACAGACCCCTGGAATAGACTCCCTGATCAACTACCAATACGGAGTTCAAAGGGAAGATGGATAGAACATTGCAACAGGAACACTCTATCTAGTTAGAAGGAATACTAGGGATATTTGACATAACGGTTTGAGAAAGGAAGTACGTTTGGGGAGACAGGTTGACGCCCCAGAGGTAGGAGAGTCACTCTGTCACCCTAAACCCGTTGTATTTCGAATGGATCTTTAGAAGTGTATGCATATATGATCTTAAAGTCTCTAAGTACTCAACAAGAGTGTACCCACACTAGGTCACTTGTGTACCACGTAGTCTCCGTGTAACATGGACGCCCTGAGACTTGTGGGGCGGACAAGTGGGAGACATGCATAGTTCAAAATACCAACTACACAAAATATCTACTATAAATAGTCAACTATCTCTCAACGATGAGGGGGTAATGAAACTTTATTCTGAGACCCAAAACCAGAGATACCCATATTTTCTCGACACCACAGTGACCCATATTTCTTTCACCTAGCCTAAAACTACGGGAGAGCCATTTAGAGACCTGAGGGATTGGTCAAGCATACACTTCTAGGAGAGTTGTTACTCGCAGCTCTTCTTGGAATAGAACCGGTCATTTTCTCTCACCTCCATCGTCCATATTACTCCTGTGAACTGAAACAGATCAATACATCTCCTTTGGTCCCGATAAGATCCGCACTTGCATAAATCTACCGGTTGCCAAAAACTTTCACAAAAAATCAACTACTAAATTTTTAGTATCATTCTCATCCATAATCTATTACTAACTGGACCATAGTTTCGTGATTATTATTAACAATTTCAAATCTAGAAATTTTTTCATATAATAGGAAATAAGAGAAGATGAATAGAGAATTTATAGAAAATTATGATTTCTCCTAACAAATACAATTCCCAAATATATGACTTGTTTGTTAATTGGACGGTCAAGTTTGGACAATTTTGGCAAAATATATTACCACTTATTCTAATATGAATTCTTTGTTTTTTAACAAAATAAATAAAATTAAATATTGATTGACATAGGACCATTCAAATTCCATGACTTTTAAAATTAAACCTATTACTAAAAATTTTTGATTCTATTAATTGATTTTTACGTTTCATTACAAAAACACAATCTCTTTGAATTTATAACTAAAATATGAGAAACTGAGCTGTTACAGCCACATCCATTGGATCACTTTGAAAATGACGTGTTATATCATAAACCAATTTTGTCAAAGTCATTCATCCATATGTTTAAGACTTAAAAACAGCAGTCCTACATTATTAATGCTAATGTACTAACTTCTAAAATTTACAAATATTCTTTGGATTTGGATCCATTTGGAGACATCTATACCAACCAATTTCTTAGTTTTGAAACTGAAAACATTTGACTCCAATCAAAGTATTTTCCTCTAAAAAATTCCTTTATATGAACTTGAAATTCATTCAATCTTTATTCAATCCAAGTTTCTTATTTTGGGCATTTGAGTATAATGGATTTCGATCATAGTTTTCAGACTAAAATCGAGATGAGCATAGACTATGATGACGATGATGTGTTTTATGCTGAAATTAGAAGGCAAATTTTGATTTTAACCGCGGATGACAATGATGAAGAAGATGAATACAAATTCCGTGCCAATAAAAGCACAACCTCTAGTGGGTCGAAAATTAGAGTAATAAGTGCAATTCAGCCCGGAAGCTATTTTAATTGGTGGGGAAAGGAGAATAATAATTCAGTGCCAGTAGGGATTATGAATTTGTGGAGAAATGGTAATGGGACTGGTGTTTTCATACCTCACATTGTTA
>JAYMTB010000369.1:0-14929 GCA_036897585.1 Francoa sonchifolia | reverse complement strand
GTTTTCTGTGCTTTCCGACACGGCCATGGCCGGCGCTCACATGACCTCGCTTCTTCCGATTCTTCTTGAATCTGGTCGTCATCTTTTGTGAAGAGCGGCCATGAAGAATTTGGAGGGTAGGGTTTTGGTGATATAGGAAGATTAGATTTACATTTTAATGACCATTTTGGGCTTCTAGATTGGAGGATTTTACATTGTTTTTAGTGACGAGAAATATGACTGGCAATTGGAGGGGCTCATGCACCACTGATTTCTACTCATTAGTGAAATTTTAATTGATCAGTGTACTCATCAGTTGAAATCTCACTAATAAATAGAAATCGGTGGTGTATGCAAATGGAGCCCCAATTGAAGTGGCTATTTTGAATCTTGTTTCTCAGTGAACCAAGTTTGAGCTTAACTATTTAATTCGGGCTGGGTTTGATGATGTCGGCCTGATTAAGTTTAAATTCGGATTGGTTAGACAATGACTAGTTCGATTCATATAGTCTGGTCGAATTTGAGCTTAACCATCTAGTTCATGCTGGGTTCAACAAGGACTAGCTCGATTTGAGAAAATGCAAAAATAAAGTTTATTTTCTTGTTATCAAATTTGTATGTTTCATTTTTTTCAAGATTTTTAAAATAAATAGTAAAAATTGTGGTAGATTACTTTCATCATATGTAATTTGTATATATAATGAACAAAATCTCTCCTTCCCTATCAAAGTTGCTTGAAACTGACTTATGGCATCGGATTGAGAAAAAGGAATTTGAAACTATAGAAAATGCTAGCCAAGTAATAAAACTAAAATAATTATCTCTTCCTAAATATTTATGATATCAACTCATGCATCAGATGGATAATAAGGAATTTGATCCTCCAGCCAGAAAGTGCTAGCCCTCTTCGTGTGAACAATCAAACAGAAACAATCCACAGTGTTTATCAGGTGGTTCAACTGATGAAATGAATTTTGAGAAAGGGCTACCCTTTTCGCACCAAAATAAAGTAAAAAACATTAAAATTAAAAAATATGTCTATTTTGTTGAACCAAATATGAAGTTCTATTAAATAGCTACAAGATGGAAAAAAGATCCATTATCATGTTCCTAATTATTTGGAAAATCTAATAATCCGATCAGATAAGCTAATATTTATCATACATTGCAAATTACCAACCCCACTTTGAACCAAGAGGAATCGTATTAGACCCTGAAATCATCGACCGGTTCCCAAACCCTCCTCGTCCTCTGGACCGGAGGTTTCCCCCAGAACCTAAAGCCAAGCAAAAACACACTAACATCATATCATGGGCATGAAACTTTTCTTTAATGTCCAAAGGAATAACGAAACAAAACACTACCTCCTACACCAGAACTAGAGCGAGCCAAAGCAGACAATGGAGGAGGCACAATTTGTCCTGCTTCTTGCAAGATCTTGATGAGATCACGAGCATATTTGGCATTTGCGTGCGTAAAGAAGGTCAATGCCATTCCTGTTGCACCTGCACGACCTGTTCGGCCTATCCTGTGAACATAATCCTCAAGACTTGACGGAAAATCATAATTGATCACACATTTTATGTCTTTGACATCTACGGCACGAAATGAGAAAAGAAAGGTTAGACTAATTGAATCAATATAGATAGTTTAAAACATGGAATCATAAAATTCCCCTTATCCCTGCATTCTTACGATCTGAGTCATCAAGTTTAAGATAACGCGTCCATCACCTAAATGTGCCCACCTTAATCTTGCAGGGATAAGGAGCAGCTTCACAAAATGACCACCAATACTTCAATTTTTCCAACAAATCAATAAGCATTTGTGATATTGTGAGTTAACCGGCCTGCCACGAAAAAACCAGCTTCATAACTGTGGATGGGCGATATTAAACTCAACTACGTTACCGATGATACGAGCAATGCTGTATCAGGCAACACTAGCAAATAACAAGACATCACATTAGCCACGTCTCTACACGTAAATGATGTAACCTATGGATGACATTGGCTGGCACGTAAAATGACACACCAACATGCAATTATGTCCCAAAATGCTACTTGTGTCGGTATCAAGTGAGCTGCACTAGAATAAGGTTTTGCCAGGTTTTTTTGTGGGAAGTCCAAGTGAAGCACAGAAACCAAAATTTCCTCTCAATCTAACTCAGAAAACTCCCAACATGAAACAAGCATCGCGCTTATAAGCGGATAAAAAGAAGCTGTCACATTCATTTACGTATGATGGCACGTCCCTTGATCCTTTTGTACCCAAACCACAAATTATATTCGAAGGAAACTGGTAAGCAGCCGGCCGACTCGTGTATCTTTGGAATTTTGAGACCTAAACAAAGGGACATTAGACAAACTCCTAATACACATTAATCCTACCAAGACCCCGTGCAGCCACATCAGTGGCAGTCATTATAGGACTTCTGCCGCTTTTAAATTCAGCAAGGACCCAATCCCTTTCGGACTGGTTTTTATCGCCATGGATGGATAGAGCTGGCCATCCATCCATTCTCAGTTTCTTTGTAACTTGATCACATCCTTTCTTGGTCTCCATAAATATCAAAATTCGACTTCCATCCATCAGTTCTTTTAGCAGGTTTATTAGCCTGCACGGAAAATCATACTTCAGCATCACAACCAACAAACCACTACAATATACTAGTCTTTTCTCATGTTAGTTGCAAAGACCAACCTGTTGTATTTCTCAAAATCTGTCATAACTTCAACAACTTGGTTTATGGATTGATTTGCTTTAAGATCCGCAGATCCGATAATAACCTAAAGACCATAACAATTAAAAGATCATGAAATATAAAAATAATTCAGATTCAGATGCATATATGTTCACTCAAACACGTATATCAAATGAAATTAAGGGACTATTGTATGAACCTTATAAGGATTGCGTAGAAATTGTCTAGCTAGAGTTTCAACCTCCCTCGGCCAAGTGGCACTCCAATACAATGTCTGTCTGTCTGGTCGAATCTGTCATGATTTTAAGTAAATTATCAGCTTAAAACATTGAGTTCCCTACCATCGCCGCTCTAACGCAGGTTGTGATTTAGAAAAGTTAGACGTGTAAAAATCATACTTGAGCAACGATTTTCCTTATCTGTGGCTCAAATCCCATGTCCAACATCCGGTCCGCTTCATCCAACACGAGGTAAGTCACTCTTCGCAAGTTTGTGTGCTGAGCTTCCAACATATCTATCAGTCGACCAGGTGTAGCAATGACAATCTCAACACCTGTCATAAGGCAAAACCAACATTATATTCCAAAACCACGCAGGATCAGTGTAACCATCCAACATTCTTAGAAAAAAAATACATATATGATATACCTCTTTGGAGATCACGAATTTGTGGTCCTTTCGGAGCACCGCCATAGATGCAAGTACTCCTGATGTTTGCACGTGACCCAAATTTTGAAGCTTCTTCTTTAATCTGAACAGCCAATTCTCTAGTAGGAGCTAATATTAAAACAATGGTACCTTCACCTTGTACTGTAATAATAAGTATAGCAAAATAGCATTTACGATGAGAAAATTAGTGAATACTGAAAATAGTAACAATCAACAATTGACAGGGTTGTGATTATCTATACTGACCCAATCGAGGTTGTGCACTAACATGCACAAACGCCGGTAGCAGATACGAAATAGTCTTACCCGAACCAGTCTCAGCAATGCCAATTAAGTCTCTACCTTTTAGAGCCATTGGCCATCCTTGCGACTGAATCGGAGTTGGCTCAACAAAACCCAATTTAGCAAAGACATCAAGGCAATAATCTGAAATAATAATTACATCAATCATCTATAAGAAGAATATGCCTAGTAGACATAAACAGAATTTTCCATGGTTGCAAATTCATGAGCAAAAGGAGAAAACTACCAGGAAAATTTGCCTCTTGAAACATCCGAATTGGGCGTGGGACATCACTCCCTTCCACAGTAATTTCTCGTTTTTTTCGGTAAGTCACAACTTCATGCTCTGACATTGCCCGAATTGAAGGACTCTCAATGTAAAAATTCTTTTCAAAAGGCACTAGACTTCCAAAATCTTGCTTTGGTAAAAAAATGTTGTCCAAGTCCCCTTTTGCTGACCCACCATGTCTACCTCCTCTACCGCCACCACGGCCTCCATCATAGCCCCTCCCACCACCAAAACTCCTACCGCCACGATCAGAGCTCCTTCCAGCACCACCTCTACCACGTCCCCTACTTCCACCAGCCTTACCATCACGACCGGAATCAAAACCTCTTCCACCATGACCTCCATTATCTCTCCTATCTCCAATATGACCATTACTCAATCTCCCACCACCACCACCTCCTCTACCACCATTAAACCCTCTTCCCCCGCCTCGGCCAATATCAAACCTTCCAACAGGAGGCTCAAAAGGCGGATACCCATTATAACTTCCCCCACCACCAACCCCTCTTCCACCAGGGGGAAAAAGTAAAGGAGGAGTACCATCATACGGACCCATCCCACTCCGGCCATAACCCGTACCACCACCACCCATCGGAGGTGGCGGCCCCATAAAATCACTGCCACACAATAATTAAAATACCCATCACAAACCCGTTACACATAAACAAAAAAAACAGTATAATCCCAATAACCGATTAATCAAAAACAAGAAATAAAATTAATCGAATCTAACTTTCAGGCGTACCTTCTACGCTCACGGTACGAACTTGGGTCTCCGTATCTGGAATCGTAATGGTTCATCATGACAGCAATGGAAGGAGCTAGGGTTTGGGAAAATTTTCCAAAAAAGCAAATTCTTATCTCTCGCTACGAAGAAAAAAAAAATGGGAAATCCAATTTTGATTTCAAAATAGAAATTTGGGAAGTTTTTGTTTTCAGTGATTCGAACGCTGCTTAATGAGGGATGAAGATTGCAATTTCTGGAAAACAAATGGCGCTGGAATTGTATTTATTGAAATTATAAGGAGCGGAAAATAAATATCTGAAACTATGGTTTTAGGTCAAGGTTGGTCAAACTTGATGGGCTTTGCATGAATAGATGGCCCATAGGCCCATTATGCATTGGAGGTGGTATTTTTATTTTCATCTTGAAGTCAGTCTACTCATGCTGGATATAATTCTTAGAATTTTCTTTGGATATATTGAATTATTATATTATACTACTTTCAAGTCAACTCACCCATAAACATGAAAAGCTTGTATCTTTCCTTGGGATTTAAGAATAATAATTTGTTAAGCGTTCTTGGACTTACCACTTCGTGTTGGACAAAATGTTTTCCAGTTTTTCATTGTTAAAATCATGGAAAACCTCAACTTCAGTCCTAAAAACACTACTTACAAGAAAACTATTTCATTTTATACATTAATAAATTTAGGTCCAACTTCAAACACACATTTCAAATATGTGTTTTCCTACTGAGGCCTCATAATATGTTGGAAGTCAAGAAATAAGTTGTTTAACCAAAATCATATACACTAAAATTGAAGAAATATGCAACACTCCAAACTAAATTTCCGTAAATTTGGACTAACGAAGACAACCTAATATCATATCTGCAAAAATATGTCTAGTACGAGCACATATGAAACGGCTTCAAATCTATAAATTGTATTTTCACGTAAACCATTAGTATTACTATACAAGAAATGTACTAATCGATCAATTAAACTTGCCTGAAAAGCATACACAATCCAAGTAATTCTTTTCAGAATGGCGACTGGTGTCTCGTCTCTTGGTACCGGATGCCACAGGCGAACAAACTTGCTCTGTTACTTGCTGACTATCTAGTACCTTCTTACCATCATAAACAATCGAAACCTCACAATATTCCGGGGCATTTTTCTTCACAAATTCTCCCGTTCCTAGTTTCTTCCTTAGCCACCTAAAACAAGAAACGATGCAATATCATCAAATGTTGCGAGTGACAAGAAAGTTGTCTATCCAATACTTAATACGTATGAGCTTTTTAGCTCGGAAAAACAGGCTCAAGTGAAAAGTACGAAGCACAGATGAAAGCACTACAAAAAATCCTTTTAGTACATCTTGAAACTATTGATAATGTTCTTCATATAGCCTCGGGTATGAGACTCTTCCGACACGGGCACATTAGAATAGTAGAGATTTTGTGCTAAATAGTTTCATATATATATATATATATATTGTCAGAATCAAATTGGGAAGAGAACAAAGTAACTGTACCTTGAGTAATGTTGTCCTTTAGTTCCGATGACAAGGTTGGTTATATTAAGAACGGGAATGAGTTCAAGAATTGCTTGTTTTGTCACATTGCTTTCAAGAAGCATTGTGTCGACTGGCACCTGTAACAACAAATTAAAACCACTCATAAGCAATTGTTTCAGTGCACAAACTATGTTGGAAAGACCGAAAAAGGGTCGGGTGTTCTCTGACCTTGGCATCGGTACACAAGCAAATGTATTTCTGTAATAAGTTCTTTCGCCTGTTGTTCTCTTGATTAATGTATACTCTCACTTGATCTTGGCTCATTTGACTCCTACTTACTTTTCCAACTAATAGAAAAAAGAGGATCGTTAAGAAGTCTAAAGCCGGGAAGGTAAATTCATTTACAGGGGATATGCAGCTAAATAGTTCAATTTGCAACATTTAAGCATATCAAGCTTAGAAAGGTGCATTTATTGGTAAGAAAGCATGAGCAAGCATCATTTTGTTTAAGGCCATTAATATGCACAGAGAACGACTCATTTCATAAGCTCGACTTTTAGAGCACGTGGTTTACTTACAGAGTGCCGATTGGCAAAGGCTACACCAAATGACTAATTGCATATCCCCCTTATCACTACAAACCATATTCATGTAATTTTCTCTATTGTGCTCTAGCAGGCACGGGTTTAAATAGGAGAAATAGCACAATGCAAGAGTTTTATGCACCCTTTTTATATAAAGAGGGATTCTACAGGAGCAACTTCTCCATTAGACCTTACTCATGCAAAATTGCAAAATAATGTGTACATGATCTAAACTCATCTGATCTGAGCCTCATCTCAATCTTTAACGTTAATCCAATCAGAACTCACAGCGATCATAAACTCTAAATCTGTTCAGTGCCGCACAAGATATACGTGGGTCCATCAATTAACATATATGCATGATTCCAACAATACCGTAATCTATTAACATACATAGACAACGTCTCGCTCTACTAACTTTGCATCAGAGCATAAGGTTCCGAGTTGGAACAATCATCATACATTATGTTTAACGTAATCATATTCAAACCACAAATAATCAAGACAAAACACAACACCCAGAAATCAAAATTGAAAGAACAACAAGTAAATCATTACCAGGAGTAGGAATGAAAGTAACAGGAGAAAAAACATGAACAAGAAAAACCCTAGTTCCAGGAAAAACAACATGATCAATAGCCCATTTCAAAACATTCAAATCGTCTTTCCCAACAGCAACATAAACATCACCACCATCTCTACTCCTAACAAAACTCTTACTATCATCACCAATCTCCACAATTTCTGGAGACATCATTCCTCTACCATAACAATGTCTAACTTCACCAGACCCATAATTTTCTTCCTCCATTTTCAAATGGGTATCTGAAAATCAAGAGAATTAGGGATGAAGTTAACAAGGGTCGGTTGTACTTGATTGGAATTTTGCAAGGAAATGGTCGTTACCCACAAAGCTAGAAAAGAAAAAGGGGAAAAGGGAAAAGGGAAAAGGGAAAAGGGAAGATTGCAGGCCTATTGGATTGGATGTGGGTTTTGGAGTAAAAAGCAAAATTTGCTATCATTTCTTTTCATATGGTCGAGTTTTAGTAGTTATTGATAGACTTTGCACTTGAAAGGAAGCATCTTGTTTATCATCCTCATATTTTCAAAGAAGGGTCTTTGATGGGTCAATGGTTAGGGAAGTAATCAAAAGTGGAGTCGATAGTTCCACTAAATTTTTATTAAGTTTACTTTTTGAGCTAACTCAAATGGTAATTTCTCGTTGGTGATTTTAGTTATATTACAATTAAAATATTCTTTGATAGAAATCTACTATAATATGTTTAGAATTATTGGAACTAACATTTATTGAATCAAACGAAATAACTAAGGAGTAGTTTGATTATATGCTTTGGAAGCCACGTATGGTAAACAAAGTGATATGATGTTTTTGTTGAATTTACTTTCAATGTTTTTTTCTCAATACATTTGTCAAGGTCTCAGACTTTGTAGAATCCAAATTGTACAAGAAAGTCTAAAATTGGTTTCAATTTCAAATCATTTCTTGTTTCTCTTTTACGAATTGATTATTTGATTCAAATAGGCGTTTTAAACGAATAAGCAATCTAAACTTACATAGGCCTTTACGAAGCTTGAACAAATTTAAGTGCAATAAATAGGGTCTAACTCATTAATCATAATGGTTTTATAATGTAAAATTCTAGAGATGGCTCACATTATATATATAATATTTAGTCTTATAAAACACTTAGTTTCGAAACTTAAAATTGGCTAATAGTTTTAATATCATTTGTAAATAACTAAAACTTGATGTACTGTTTTAAAATTTACGATCTGAAAACGCTTAAACTCAAATTGTTTGATACTATAACAACGTAATCTTATTAAAACTCACGCCTATGTGATGTGTGACGAAGTATCACTTTAAGATCACTCAAACCGATAAATTCTTAGTATATCAAGTTCAAACATTGTATGGTTTTTAAAAATTTCCCATACTAATTTTGTTTTAATATAAGACAATTACGTACTAAGAGAAATTGACAAAGATGATCTCTTTATAGGTTGGCAAGTGGAGGGGAGGTAAAGTCAAATCAAATAGTGAGCATTGAACTTAAAAAGAATGACTTTAAAATTTTCATTATGACTCCAAAAATTGACATTGAATTTGGACTTTAGTTTCTTGTTTTAGCATCTCTCAATTCCCTATTTCTCCAATTTAGTCTCTATAGAAACCAATTTCCTTGTAAAGGAAAAGGTGGGTTGGGTGGGGTGGAGTGGAGTGGAAGGGCCTATTTTGCAGCCAAGCTATGACAAAAGACATTATGTGATGTGTGTGTGGTCTTAGCTAGGAAATGAAAATGGGTTGACATTTGAGGTAAGTGGATCCAAATATAGTGGTTTTATTTTTGTTTTTTCCATTACAAAACGGGTAGTCTTGGTCGAAATCGTTTTGAAGAGGACGAGATTTGATTTCATGTCTTATATAATGCTAAAATATTTTATACTTTTAAGTAACTGATCAAAAAAATTGTTGTTAGATGTCAAGCAATCGTTTTTACAATAGTTATATCAATTTGAAATATTCAAACCCAAATTTACTTCCCTTAAATTCAATATGATATTAGAGCATGCGGTCCTGAGCTCTGATATTTGTTACAATAGTTTTTCGATAATTGTCAAGACTTTGAGCTCGGTGCAACGTTGAAGTGATTGGATCTCAAAATTAGACTCAGCCAATTATTGTTATGAAAACGGGTTTATAGAGCATAAAGTTTTGAATTCAAAATTCAGCTGTCACAATTTATCTTCGGTACAACTTTGAAGTGAAGAAATCTTAAATTTAGACTCGACTAATACGTGTTACAAGACAATGCAACACTATCGAAGACAAAAATATGCAACTTAGAAAAGATGGGAAGAAAAAAGTTGGGAAAGCTATGGCCATTCAATGACTTGTCATTATTCTCTAAGTGAGTATTTTTGCCTTCACTTTGAAGTATTTGGTTGTTTGTTTGCTATCATACTTCTCTCCTTTTAAAGTAAAAAAATTCTATGTTTGGATGCAATTACTAGTCCATGGTCAAGTGGCCAAAAATGTTGTAAGAAATTATTGGTCATGTGGTCCATTTAAGGACCAAACCCTTTACCTATTTAGCACTTAGAGTGGCAATAAGTGTTACATAAGTCGAAAAACAAATCGATAAAGAAATGCTAAATTTTGATATAGAAATATTCGAAAATTTTCAAAAAAATCAAAATACAATAATTCGGATGTTACTTAAATAAGAGTTTTCAAAATATGCGGATCGAAAAATAAAATTCATTTATTAGTTCAAATATTTTTTGCGTCCACTTTTCAACTTCTTTGTTATGCTATATGTACAAATGTAGTGAATTTTTTATTGCGTCTTAGGATGGATATAGACTAATACTTTTAATCGAACCAAATTATTTTCCTTTTGCATTAGTTCCCATCGTATGTGTCATCGACATTGTACATATGCATTGGGATGCCATTATTTTCTTCTTAAAAACACTATGATTTCATTTTGTGCTCTCCTTGTAAGCCTACACTAGACACTATTAGCATAACATTATGATGTTGTTAAAGAATTTATTTAACAATTATTGCTATAAACATGAATCTTGATTGAGCAAAGTTTATATGGAATCCTTTATAATGAATTTGAAAATTGTAAATTGATGTTGATGTTGATGTTGATGGACAATTACAATCCAACTAAACTTATGATTCACTCAACTATCAAGAAAATACGGCCATGTATACGGCATACATTTTATTTTTATAATCAGAAACTGTTTCAATGAAATTTGAAAGTGTACCTAAAATATGAATAATCTCTATCTCAGTCATCAAATCTTCTAATCGAATTGTATTTCCGAGACTACATATTGTTCTTGATAATGAATCATTTTCCATTTGGTAGTTTTCTTTTTCTACTTTAATCATATTAAACACTATTTTGTCAGCTGTTTCGCATTAATTGAAGAATAAACTGAAGTTACGCTAACTATGATAAGGCTCAATAACCATATAATCCCAATAATACATATACTTCTTCCTAGCCATGATTACTTATGAAGGACCGTAACTACTTTCTTCAAGATTATCATTCAATCCATTCTTGCACAATTTAGTATATTGGAAAGATCCCTTGGAATCATCTTCATAAGACCCCACTTCCCACTTTGTAATAAAAACATAGATTTAATTGGAAGAATTATGGTCTTACACAACAATATACTACCAAACATAAAATAATATATTTTTTATTCTTATTTTATCAATAGGTCAAACAATTGGAACAAAATTAAATAAATTTTTTAAAAAACATTTGATAGCTTGATTGATTTTATATCATGGGTTTTGGATCAACTCCACTTAAACAATCTATACAAAGGTTTGAGGACTAAAACCTTGGCCAAAAATAAGAAAAAAAGAAAAAAAAAAAAAAAAGGTTTTGTCAAATTATAATCAAAGTCAAAAAAGGAATGAATTAATTGTAAAGTGGAATGGACCACAAGTTCACCACTTTTCATTTTTATTTATTATTAAATTTCGTGTTACATGAAATATATATCCTAATAATATGAAATTAATCCCCCGACGACAGTATAACATGTTGAAACTAAGTATTAGTTCATATGAAAGATGAAAATTTGAACATATTTCAAATTCTTCATTTTGTTCCTAATTTTTTTACAAAATTTTGATCATCTTAAAATGGTCTGCCATCATTTTGCTTCATTATTAACCCATCAAAAACAAATTATAATCGGAAACTTTTTCAGAAACAACCACATTTCAACTTTGAGACCATAATTTGGATAAGTTTCATCTTATATACTAATAAGACCTATTAATGGCAGTTTCACACACTCCACTAAAAGTTCATATCTTTCTGTCAATACTCCTGAAGATTGGTGGTGGGTCAACATAATACACTACTTTTTATCTCTTTATAAAATGTCATATAAACGTATATCTTTTTTCACTCAAAATCAAAATAAAATGGCAAAAACTATTCTTCTTCTTGTTTTGAAAGTTTTGATGATTTTGGTATCAACATTTTGGATTTCTCTTTGGATTCTTAAGCCAACTCAATTATGGACAAGGAAATGGAAAGGGGCTGAAGATTTGGCTAGAAATACAATCTTTGGTTCCTATGGTAATTGTATACTTCCATATTTCTCTTCTTTATATGTTCAAAACCCTAAATTAATTGAATATTCACTTTCTATGGTATTTTATATATAATAATCATGTAATGGAACTAGATGTGTTTGAAGTCTAACATAGGATATTTAGTACTAAGTTTTGTGAATTCATTATTGGGCTTCGGTTGTTGTGATTGCTTGATGAGATATCTGCTCATTTTACATATTTGAGCCTGCAGACCGCATAGTTGTTTAACTTAATATCAGACTATGCGATTTTAAGTTTAAATATGTTTAGCGTAATTTTTTTTCAGTTTGTTATGTATTGTGTTTGATGAGATGTTTGAGTATAGCAGTTTCATAATTAATTAAATTGGTTCATGTCTTGTTAAGCCTTAATTCGCTTTGGCGTGAGGATAGTGTTGATAGATATAGCCGAACTACAAATTTATGCTCTTGGAACAAATGGTTACTTAACAACGTCAGACACTAAAAAAAAGAGTATTGATGTGACTAAGAGTATCAAAAAAAAACTGGGAAAATTCTAGTCTTATAATGAATCTAGTAGTAAACCCATTAATAAATATAGTTTTTCAATAGCGAGTAAGTGAGAATAAAGTCTAACAAACAACGGAAAAATCTATGTTGTTAATATGTAGTTCCTAAGTTCTCTAAACTAGTTTGTGATTAAGGTTTAATTGAGTCGAGTAGAGAGTAATGACATATATATTGGATGATTTACAGGTCTTAATTTTGCTGTTTTGACATTTCCTATTATTGCTTTGGCAATATTGGCATTTCTTTACTTGGAATTTCTCCCCAAGGATCCAAAAATCAGGTAATTTATTACATTTTTTCTTATTAATTAAACAAACTTTAGCTTAGATATTAATTCTAATTAATCAATCTTTTTGTTTTATTGATTGTAGAAAATCAAGGAATTCAAATACTCTATCAAATCCACTTATTGTAAACAATATTGTGGGCATTTTATCAGCCATGGAAATTCTAGCAATATTCATGTTCCTCATCCTTTTAGTATGGACTTTCTATACTCGAATTTCGAACGATTTCAAGAAGCTTTCACCCGTCAAATCATTGAAATTGAATATGTAAGTACATTTACAATATCTTGTCTCACGTCAGAAAGCATGCAAAATCAGTCTAGTTTATAAAATTGTGCCGTCTTACCTGTCTCGAAGGTTATACGGTTTAGTGGTTTAGCCCAGAGTCATTGCAGTACTGAGAACACAAAAATTGATATTTTTGTGTTTCAGATGGGAGCTAAAGTATTTGAGAGTTGCAACGCGATTCGGGTTATTAGCAGAAGCATGTTTAGCTCTTCTTCTATTGCCTGTTTTGAGAGGGATGGCATTGTTTAGACTATTTGGTATTCAATTTGAAGCTTCAATTAGATACCATATTTGGCTTGGAACTTCCATGATATTTTTTGCAACATTTCATGGTGCTAGTACTTTGTTCATCTGGGGTATTAGCCATCGTATTCGAGATGAGGTAATTCCTACCTGTTTTTCGCCTTTTTTGGTAAATGTGTGGTCATCTTCAAAATTATCGTCCAGATTGCCATTTATTTAATACCCACGAAGATAATGCCTAATGAATGCACTGAATTCGTGAGTTGAAATTGTAAATTGGTCAATTTTTTTTTGGCAACTAGTTTACTAAAAAATCGTAAATTGGTCAATTTTTTTTTTGGTAAAATGCAGTAATTTTGCGTTTTCAATAGAGTTACACTTTTGCACATATATTGCGAAAAATGGTAGATGGGACGATTAATCTGAAAAGAGTCGCACATTTGCCAAACACTATTTTTTCCATTCAAATTCTTGCGCGATTTTAATCAAACATTCTAATTTTTTTCATCTGACAGATTTGGCTATGGCAAAAAACAGGACGGATATATCTCGCCGGGGAAATTACACTAATAACGGGTCTAGTAATTTTTATCACATCAATTCCACAAATTAGAAGCCGAAAATTTGAACTCTTTTATTACACACATCATTTATACATAGTTTTCTTAATATTTTTCTTGTTTCATACCGGAGATCGACACTTTTATATGATCTTTCCCGGAGTATTTCTCTATTGCCTCGATAAATTACTTCGAATCATCCAATCTAGGCCGGAAACTTGCATAGTTTCGGCCCGAGTTTTCGCTTGCAAAGCTATAGAACTTACCCTGCCAAAAGATGCAAGTAAATTTTCTAACACTAGACTAATTTAAATGTTGCATAATATCGCGATTGTGTGACGAAATTTTAGTACTTTTTTGTAGGATTGAAGTATGCACCTACAAGTGTAATATTTATGAAGATACCAAGTATTTCAAAATTTCAATGGCATTCTTTTAGCATAGTTTCAAGTTCGATTGAGGAAAATGACACATTATCTGTTATTATCAAATCGGAAGGATGGTGGACGAGTTCTTTATATGACATAATTCATGAAGAAATGGAATCGAATAGCAAACAAATGAAGTGCATACCTGTGCAAATTGAAGGCCCTTATGGACCTTCTTCAGTCAACTTTTTAAGGTACTATTAAGAGTCAGTTTGATATTACTTTTATTCAATTGTTTTTTTAACTGCTCCGTAACTTTTGCTATAAACTTTTAAAAGCAGCTTCTGCAAAATGTCAAACTGACCTTGAACTGAATATCACCTTTCATCTTTTGCAGACATGATAGTCTCATTACGATCGCGGGTGGGATTGGGATAACCCCATTTCTAAGCATATTGCAAGAAATTGTTGCATCCCAAAGTAACACCAAATGCAAATTTCCCACAAGAATACAACTTATATATGTTATAAAAAAGTCCCAAGATTTAAGTCTTTTAACCCCAATTCTACCTTTACTCCCCAACCAAAGTTCCGAAAAATTGCATTTAACCCTCAAACTTTTTATCACCCAAGAACACGAATCCGACACATCAATAAGTTCACTACTAAACAAATTACCTCGAGTTCATACATTGAATTTCAGCACAAAATTTTCGAACTATGCAATGCATGGA
>JAYMTB010000368.1:0-14931 GCA_036897585.1 Francoa sonchifolia | reverse complement strand
ATGCATAGCTTTAGGAGGCTTTAGGAATTCCATCAACCCGATTCGAGCAGGTTTTTCAGTTTGATTAGAAACAATTGGTAGAGATGGTTTAGATAAAGAGTTAAGACTAATTCCAATGGCCAAACCAGAAGCAAATACGAAGAAATAACACATAAGGTTAAGAAGTTGCATTTGGGAATTGAAGTACTTAGGTGGTGAAATTGTATGCTTATTTTGTTGGTCTGAATTCTTCATTTAAATTCTTTGTAAGCTTCAAGATGCTTCAACTTTGCTTCACTTAAGATTCCTAAATTTAATATCGAAAAAAAGTACTATTGATTTCGAACCAATTTCAAATACGTAACGAATAATCTAAACGCGCCCAAAAGCCTAATTATAGCAAAAAGTTGGTAATTTGAAGACTATAATTAGGAAAAGTAGGTCAGCAAATGATATCGATAAGAGTACTTACTTGCACACCTTGATTTTCAATATACTTCTTTGGTCGTTTTTCGAGTATTTATAGTTCTATAGGATTTTGAAGAAGCAATAATATTATGACTTGGATTTTGTTTGATGTAAAATGTTTCTATTTAGATTCTCCCATTAATTAATACATAATTGGTTTTTTATCAAATTTCTCTTGGATTTATTAATTATTGGCAATTTAAAGTAAACCCATTGAGCTTGACCTTGGGCTTGTGCTTGGGCTTAACTATATTCTCTTCTCAAGGCCCAAGAAGATGGGACGAAGAAGAAGATGGTGTACAAGAATCACGCGATAGAGTTTAAGAGGAAGAAGAAGACGGTAAGTGGGTCTTACAGTTTTTCAGATAATTGGCGAAATTTGACAAAAGTACTTAATTAAATGCAATTTTAATGTTCAAAACTGACATTGTCCACAAAAATAGTTCATGTACTAAATATTTTATTAAGTCAATGAAATAATTGAGCTTGACCTTGTGCTTGGGCTTGGGCTTAACTATATTCTCTTCTCAACGCCCAAGAAGATGGGACCAAGATGAAGATGGTGCAGAAGAAACACGTTTTAGGGTTTAAGATGAAGATGGTAAGCGGGGTCCCACAATTTTTCAGATAATTGGCGAAATTTGACAAATGTACTTAATTGAATGCAATTTTAATGTTCAGGATTGACCATAAAAATAGTTCATGTACTAAATATTGTATTAAGCCAATGAAATAATTGAGCTTGACCTTGTGCTTGTGCTTGGGATTAACTATATTCTCTTCTCAACGCCCAAGAAGATGGGACCAAGATAAAAATGGTGCAAAAGAAACACGAGTTAGGGTTTAAGATGAAGACGGTAAGCGGGGTCCCACAGTTTTTCAGATAATTGACCAAATTTTTGACGGAAATTTGACGGAAGTACTTAATTGAATACAATTTTAATGTTCAGAACTAACATTATCATAAAAATAATTCATGTACTAAATATTGTATTAAGCCAATGAAATAATTGAGCTTGACCTTGTGCTTGGGCTTGGGCTTGGGCTTAACTATATTCTCTTCTCAATGCCCGAGAAGATGGGACTAAGATGAAGATGGTGCAGAAGAAACATGAGTTAGGGTTTAAGATGAAGACGGTAAGCGGGGTTCCACAGTTTTTCAGATAATTGTCGAAATTTTTTACGGAAGTACTTAATTGAATGCAATTTTAATGTTCAGAACTGACATTGTCCATAAAAATAGTTCATGTACCAAATATTATATTAAGCCAATGAAATAATTGAGCTTGACCTTGTGCTTGTGCTTGAGCTTAACTATATTCTCTTCTCAACGCCCAAGAAGATGAGACCAAGATAAAGATGGTGCAGAAGAAACACGAGTTAGGGTTTAAGATGAAGACGGTAAGCTGGGTCCCACAATTTTTCAGATAATTGACGAAATTTTTGACGGACGTACTTAATTGAATGCAATTTTGATGTTCATGACTAATATTGTCCAAAAAGATAGTTTATGTACCAAATATTATATTAAGCTAATGAAATAATTGAGCTTAACCTTGTGCTTGGGTTTGGGCTTAACTATATTCTCTTCTCAACGCCCAAGAAAATGGTGTAAAAGAAACACGAGTTAGGGTTTAAGATGAAGATGGTAAGCGGGTTCCACAGTTTTTCAGATAATTGACGGAATTTGACAGAAATACTTAATTGAATGCAATTTTGAAGTTCAGAATAATTCATGTAATAAATATTGCATTAAGCTCGTTAAATAATTATTTATACCTAATTTTATATTTATTAAATTCTTATCCAAATCTTTTAATTAATAAATAAATAAATAAAAAGGATCCATGAAATCAATGTGACAAAATTAAAATCCAACATAAATTAATGTCACATTAGTTCAAAAAAAAGTACTCATAGGTTGGAGTAGGTTTTCAAGCCGACACTAAATACGTACGGATATGGACGAAAAAGACATTCTCGTAATTTTACGAAGTAATAGACTAATTCTAATCATAACTTATTATTATAATTCATATTATTTTATATCGGTCAATCACCGCCCAATTTATTGGTTCGAATTTGTTTAAGATGCTGTAATTTTATATTCCCTTTTGTTGATGAAAACTATTATCAAGTCAAAATCTATTATATTAAACCATAAAAAAAAATAGGTTGTATGCGGAAGCGTACCTTAATCCATGAGTAGCGTCGAAATCCTTCGATCTAGCGGTTCTTGTCCAGATTTTCAACTTTTCTCATAATGGGATATCAAAAAAGAATCAGTACGTGTAATTCGGGGATCATAACTCTTTTATAATATCCGCACATATTTTTTTATTTCTAATTTGGCTCATCATAAAATTATAAATTATAAATCGAGTATCTACATAAAAAAATTCATTCATCAGATTGAATCGTTTGAATTTGTTTAAGAAATTCATTCGTTTAAGATTCATGAACGAAAAACCTTAAAAAAAGGCCGCCAAATAGCGACCTAAATAGTGTCATAAGCTTCCATTAAATTAAACTAAACTTATGGAAAACATATGGCTAAGGAATTTCCCTTAATATTTTACCTTGTTTGTTTAATAAATGAGTGCAAAATTTGTCACACATTTGCATAAGCTTCTCCTCCCAAAATGAATCAAAATTTGGTAACATAAAACAATAGCTACAATCTAAAATTTCGTAATATATTAAGACTCGAATCAAAATTTCGTGAAATTAGACTACGTATTAAGAAGCTTTTCGCTAGGAGTTATCGGTATATACCTAAGCTATATATACACTCAAATACGTATATGTCACGTAAATTAGACATTAATTAGTACTAAGTTTTACGAAAAATTTTTGGTCAACCCCTATAGTTAGTTTTATATTTGTGATAAGAATTGGATATGCATTTACTTAAATAATGTACCTAAACAATATTATCAATGGTACTAGTTTTGTTGTTATATATATATATATATAATCTATATAAGTTGTGTGCAAATGTAGATAGTCATAGAGCTTGATAGAAATGGCAAAAATTCATCCTCAAGCAATGCATTCTTCGTGTTCTTCGTATTTGACTTCGAAGCAAGAAACTTTTACGATATGGATGAAGTCTCTAATACTAAGAGGCAAAGGTTGCACTGTTTTGATTCGAATGGCCAAATTGTTTATCGAGTCGATAATTATGATTGCAGATGCAGTAATGAAGTTTTTCTCATGGATTTTAGTGGCAAAGTTTTGTTCACTATATTGAGAAAGGTATAAGGAGAAGAGAAACCCATCATTTTTTTAAATTTTTGAGATTTACCCATTTTGTGTTATGACATTTTATTATGTTTTTGTGTAGAAAGTTAAATTTTTGAGTTTATGGGAAGGGCATAGAGCTTCAGAAGATGAAATTAACCCGAAAAAACCGGGATTTCAAGTTAGGAAAGCGTTTAGGATGTTGAAAAGTGATTCAATATGTGAAGTTGAGGTTGGGTTAGATGAGAATGAGTTGAATTATTATAAGATGGAGAGCTGGACTAGCAAATCAGAATGCAAGATTGTTGACAAGTTTGGGGGACTTGTGGCTGAGGTAAATATGTATGAATTGTATGAATGAATTGGTGGAGTTTGTTTAGTTCATGAACATATTGAGTGGTTTTGTATGAACAGGTAAAGAGAAAGCGATCGGCTTGTGGAGTAGTATTAGGAGAGGATGTATTGACAATGGTGGTTGAACCTTTTACTGATCATTCTCTCATTATGGGGCTTGTTGTTGTATGTAATCTTATTAACTATAAGATGTGAAATTGCGTTGAATTGAGCACTATGAATACATACCCTTTTTTGCTTTGTCAATCAGCACAAGATCAATATATATATATATCTATGCAAAGATCATCACATTATTGAATAAGTATACATCATCATCATAAGTCACTTCGTAGTTTAAAATGGGGAAGTGCTGAATTTCCATCTAAGCCTTTAGACCGATAATAAGCCATGAATTCAGTAATATGAGTTTCCCTATAGATGGGAGGATTAGTTTCCGATAGAAACTCCTTTATTGGCCCCAAGGGTTTCAATTTATGTTTAGCACTTGGGTAGAAGAAACACGCAGCCGAAACCCTAGCTTTGTCCTTGGTAGCCAGCACCCTATGCTCCACACTTCTCAACTTGTCATTTGTAATAAGCTGCACAAATTGAAAAATAGTACAATTTGAGAATTTCACATCAGATGAATACATACGAAGTATAGTACGATATGAGAATTGGTTTATTATTACCTGCATGAAGTCACCAATGTTGACAACAAGTGCACCCTGCACAAAGGGGACATCAAACCAGTGATTTTGATGAAGTATCTGGAGCCCACCAATATTGTCTTGCAGAAGAATGGTTAGCAAAGCCGG
Source organism: Francoa sonchifolia (assembly GCA_036897585.1). Taxonomy (NCBI): domain Eukaryota; kingdom Viridiplantae; phylum Streptophyta; class Magnoliopsida; order Geraniales; family Francoaceae; genus Francoa; species Francoa sonchifolia. Next base: position 10,087 of record JAYMTB010000368.1, on the reverse strand, counting down.
GTCAGAATGTTTGGTTGTACCAAGGGTCAAGTCTGGCTCTGGGCAAGGTGGGTAGTAATGGCACACCAGTGATTCTGTTTCCATGCACTCCATGCTTGAAAAGTAGTCACTGCTTAGCCCTAAACCAGCCGACAGAAGTTCTGCTAGTTTTTCCTTTAACCTTATCATGTGCTTCATATATGAACTCACTGCCGATCTGTGGTGTTAATACAATAATGAACACTACAAGAAACTGGTAATTTGAACAACCACAAATTATTCGGTTGAGATGGCAATGCAAACCATAGATCTGTCACAAAAACTACACATGGATGCTACACCACTATATATCAGTAGTATGCAAGAATTTGTCTTAATTTATCTATCACACAGATGCTGGCGATTATTCTCACTTATCTAATTAAAAAGACTGATTTCAATTAGTGTGCACTATCACATTTATAGCAAGTCAATTCAGAGGGTGACAAACCTGCATATTAGAGGTAGGAGTTGAGTATCCAGTTGCCCATTTGGAAAATCAACAGCCATTGAATCCCGCCAATTTGCAGCTTTAGATACATGAAGATCTCCATTACTGAAGAACCTCACCGGTAGTTTATAATCACGAGAATACAACTCCATCTTCACCTCCTTGGGTTGTTCATGGAATTGCTGGACACTTTCCAACATCTTATCCAACACACTCATAGGAACTCCATGATTAACAATTTGAAAGAATCCCCAAGATTCTGCTGCTTTACATATTTCATCGGCAATCTCACAGCTTTCAAGATCAATAACTGGAACCCGGATGTGAATTTCATCAGTCGATGAATTCTGAAGATTCTCCGGTGGATGTATGAAGAAAAGGGGAATCTTGGTCAGGCCCAAGTCCACTAGCCCCTTAACTCCAGCTTTAGTTTCATCGAAATCCTTAACTGCTTGAGCTCTGTCATAACTCAATGCATTTTCAGCCATGATTTGCAGTGGTTAATTTTATAAAGAAATTCAAATCTATATATGTAGATTGATGGTGGTGCAAATGACCGGCCTTACATGAGCAAAATAAGTTCTGATGCTTTTGGATTATTCAATCAAGATCAAGATCAAGATCAAGATGAAGAAAAGGCTCAAATTGCGAAAGTGACCCACTTTTTGGCATTTTCCCCAACTATCTAAATCTTCATCTAGAATTTTTTATACGAATCAAACAGAAAACTTTTTTCACAACTCGCTTGACCTTGGTAAGTAAGCCACAGCCACAATTCAGTTCAAAAAGCACATTGTATTGGCATTGCAAGTCAATCAAATTTGTCACATTCAGATGGAACGAGCATTAAATTTTCTCTATCCATAATCTCTAAGATAATGTTTGAAGATCTAGAAAAATATATATAAATCTTGTGGGGTGTTGACCACCCACAATAATTTGAGAATTTCATGATATCAAACAAACAAGAAAGCAAAGTAATGTCCAATCACTTCTCCATTAATTCGCATTATTGGAAGACCCACATCATCCACAACTGTAATCCCATTCTTGGTAAAGTTCAACCATTGAATAAGGATTCATAATCTCCAAAGCTCCAATCATTTTACCATCTCAAACCATAAGTAACAATTTCAATCATTTTATATCCAGAAGCAAACAAAAACTCTGCAAACAAAAAGGATGATCTGATAGAGCTAATACAAAACCATCATCTCGGTAATCAAACCAATATGGAATTAAGTCACTGTCCTCAAATCATTCTCAAAATTTCGATTAAGCTAAAGAATCAAGCAAACCCAATACATAAAAGAACTAAATTTCAACGCAAATTCATCAACCATTAACCAATTCACGAGTTGATGGTAATAAATTGCATTGTTCTTACCCAAATCGAATCCCAATTGGCATTCACAACACACATCCTGCATTACTTCTCCGACACCAACCGAAAAGCAAGAGTGAAGCGGCGGCGATCAAATCAGAATGAATGAACGACAAAACCCCATCACGATTTTATAGAAAAAGGAACGGTGCGTGATGGGTGAGAACTGACCCGCCCAGTATGAAGAAAACGACTGATTAGAACACTGATTAGCAAATTATATTAAGATTATGTTAAGAAATCTTGACCAAAGGAAATTAAAAACGAGATTTTTTTAATATATAAAGTACTATTTATTGGATGACGATGCTTCAATGATGGTGAATCGGCGGTGGGAACCGACAAGCTTTAATAATGGGGAGCTCCGGTGAGGTGGTAATGAGGAAAATAAGTGGCGGCTTCGTGGTATCGAACAGCACATCTGTTGATGCGGTGTGAATCTGTAAAAAGCATTTCTCTGTTCTCTTTTTCCTCTTTTTCCAATCGCATCATCCATCTCTCGGGCTCAATATGCGCGCATACCAACCTACCCATTAACTGTTCGATGAAATGCCTCTGTGACAAAATATCATCCAAACGCCTTGCCAATCGAAATCTGTTAGCACTCTTCGTCAACCCTCTCTCTCTTAGAATTTTTATTTGTCTAAAGTTTTATCGTTTTGACAAGTTTTCTATCGAAGTATGAGGCTCATCTGATCGGACACCATGGCTGCGAAGCGCTTCTAATCGCCGATTCGGGAGAAAAAAAAAAGAAGGTTTTGAGCTTCTATTTGTTTACAATCATCGAGTTTTGTCATCAGGGTTAGGGTTTGTTTTCAACATAGCTCGAGTAGAAAAGGAGCCCTAATTAGTATTGTAATATCAATTCATCAGTTTTGGAATTTTGTTTCGGTAGATTGTTCTTTAGATTTTGTACAATTACGAATTATTTCATTGTTTTACTTTGTTATTATCTGTTTGTCATTTGATTTCATATGGGGAAAGAATCTGTAAGCATGTTATCATCAATAATACTTCTGCCCAACTGGACCGAATTGTCGAAAAAGAAAATATAGGAAACAAAACAAAAATATAGAAATCGAAAAGAAAAGAGAAAGAAAGGCAAAAAATTTGTGAAAATATTATTGAGATATGGGGAGCCCTGGATTGAGCAATCGAAGTAATGGGCAGCGGTTAGGCATTACTGAACCCATTTCATTGGGAGGACCATCTGAGTATGATGTAGTGAAGACCCGAGAACTCGAAAAGGTTGCTTATTGTGGTTATTTTACATGTATATGGTATTGCATTTTGTGTATGGTAGTTGAGACTGTACTGAATATGGAGTATGTGGATGTGTAGTTTCTGTGGGATGCTGGACTGTATGAGAGTCAGGAAGAAGCAATCTCGAGAGAGGAAGTGCTTGGAAGGCTAGATCAGGTTGAACTTTATTCTGTTTTTCGTTTTCCCTGACTGTCTGGTTGATGCAAATGCAAAGAAAAGAAAGCTATGAATATCAAGGGATGGAAAAAATAGCTTTTGAAGATTGCTGCTTTTCGAAAGCAGTTTTGAAATTTCAAGCATTTCCCTTCCTGTTTCCTGTACTTCCTAACAAGTTTGGGACTCTAATTTCTGTAACTTCCCAAAATTTCTCAGCAATATAATGAGGTGTCTTGTACAGTTCAATGTTTAATTGTGATGATAGCTGTTATTTTGGATGTTCTTTTACTCAACAGATTGTGAAGATTTGGGTAAAAGCTATTAGCCGAGCAAAGGGATTGAATGAACAACTGGTGCAAGAAGCGAATGCTAAGATTTTCACCTTTGGTTCTTATCGTCTTGGGGTAAGGGAAGTTCTTGCTATTTACATTGAGAAAATTTTGGTTTCTTTCCGCACACGGTCATTCTTCCTTTGTCTGCTGAGTCTGAATAAATAAGTTGATGTGTTCTGTATGTGAACATTTATTTAATCTCAGTTCAATTTTTGTTCTTTTTAGGTGCACGGCCCTGGTGCGGATATAGACACACTTTGTGTGGGACCCAGACACGCAACCAGAGAAGTGCGATAACTTCTCACCTATTTATGATGCTGCATATCCTGTATCCAGTTTAGATTATTGACAATTGACTTAGAAATGCTTTATGAACTGGATGGATGCAGGAAGATTTTTTTGGTGAGTTACATAGAATGCTGTCAGAAATGCCTGAAGTAGCTGAATTGCACCGCATCCCTGATGCTCATGTTCCTGTAATGCAATTCAAGTTTAGTGGGGTTTCTATAGATCTTCTTTATGCAAAACTGTCTCTTTGGGTTATTCCTGAAGTAAGTGCTGGTTTTAGCCTTAATTTTTATTTCCGTGTTTATGCACAGTTTTACCCCTGCCTGCTTTAGACATATTTTATTTTCTTGTGTGAGTTAGTCTATTTACCATCTAGGTTCAGTGTGATTCTTCCACTGGCAACTCTAGCCATCATTCCAGTTGAATTAGTGACTATGTTTATCTTAATAAATTAACATGGTCCGATCCTGTTTACTGCATATTTATATCATTTTTTAATGTAGATTAAATATGTGTGTTGATTTCCTTGAAGATTGTGTTGTGCTTCTGATTCTAACTTGCCTGCTGGTGCAGGACTTAGATATTTCGCAAGACTCAGTTTTACAGAATGCAGATGAGCAGACTGTTCGTAGTCTCAACGGTTGTAGAGTTACTGACCTAATTTTACGTTTGGTTCCAAACATACAGGTTCTTGCATTTGATCATAGGTTATATGAACACAGATTTTGCTTTTCTTTTTTTGTAGCACTTTTTGTGTCTTATGTGTTTCTGTTCTCTGAGTGCAGAATTTCCGTACATCATTGAGATGCATGAGGTTGTGGGCAAAGCGTCGTGGTGTTTATTCAAATGTACGTGAGAAGTTTGTGTTGTCAAAATTTCAATATGAAGCCTCTCTTTGGGGTAAATAAAGTATATATTTCTTTGTTATGGTCAGGTTGCAGGATTTCTTGGTGGTATAAACTGGGTATTGCTCGTTGCCCGTATATGTCAGCTTTTTCCTAATGCACTGCCGAATATGTTAGTCTCTCGGTTCTTCAGGGTCTTTACCCAGTGGCGGTGGCCAAATCCAGTCATGCTTTGTTCCATTGAAGAAGGATCTCTCGGACTTCAGGTTTGGGATCCTAGAAGAAACCCAAAGGATAGGTTCCATTTGATGCCTATAATTACTCCTGCTTATCCGAGTATGAATTCGAGCTACAATGTGTCTTTGAGTACGTTGCGTATTATGACGGAAGAGTTTCAGAGAGGAAATGAAATTTGTGAGGTGTGATTATATGATACAAGTTTTTATATTCCCCCTCCCCAAAAGACACACTCACACGCAGGCAGAGGCTCATGCAGATTTGTAGATAATATTGATGTTTGTTACTTGTTCAGGCAATGGAGGCAAACAAGGCTGATTGGGATACCCTTTTTGAGTCATATCCGTTCTTCGAATCATACAAGAATTATTTAAAGATAGATATCACAGCAGAAAATGATGATGATTTAAGAAATTGGAAAGGATGGGTTAAGTCACGCCTTCGTCAGCTGACACTGAAGGTGAATCACCTTTTTTTTTTCTTGAGTAAATAAAGCTGAATTATTCACAGAAATATCCACACACCAAATCGTGACATTATCACCATGAACATGAGTTTTACAGCTTATTTGTTTTCTTTTACAATCGTTTTGTTTCTTATGCATTCATACTTTACCACTATGGCCTGGATTTAGATTTTCATGTGCAAATGCAGATTGAGAGGCACACTTGTAACATGCTTCAGTGCCATCCACACCCAGGTGATTTTTCAGACGTTTCCAAAGCTTTCCATTGCAGTTACTTCATGGGTCTGCAACGAAAACAAGGAGTTCCAGTTAATGAAGGTGAGCAGTTTGATATACGGATAACTGTCGAGGAATTTAAGCATTCAGTCAACATTTACACATTGTGGAAGCCTGGAATGGAGATCCGTGTTACCCATGTGAGACGCAGGAGCTTGCCTAACTTTGTATTTCCTGGTGGGGTTCGACCTACCCGTCCTACTAGAGTAACTTGGGACATCAAGCGGAGCTCGGAACTGAAGGATTCTAAACATGCTCAGGCGGATAAGTCATGCAATGGGAAAATAGATTCTGATGAAGCAGATGATGGAAGAAAGAGAAAGTGTGAGGATAGTAATGTAGGAACTAACTTGAGAAATACCAAGTGTTTAGCTTCTTTGCCTTACTCTAGTGGTGAAGTCCATGAAAATAGTAGACCTGCTATCAGTGCTGCTAGTTCATGTTCTATAAAAGTTGATCTGGATACAGAAGGACTAGGGATAGCAAATAGTGAAAAGGTTGAAACTAATATAAAAGATGGGTTGGGAAATTTAGAAAATTCCCCCAACGCACCTTCTCAGAATGGTGAAGTAGATGGATCTATGAGTTGCAGTCCATCCACCAAACTTTTATCTGCTTCACCTGATGCATCAAGTTCTAAAGAAGCACAGAATGTGGGTATTAAGAAGATCGTGTCTGGTCCATATGGTAGTCACCAATCCTTTGCCGATGAACATGATGAGCTTGAAGATACGTTAGATGATAAAAAGCAAGGCAAAGCTTTTCTTGAGAGCACAGAAGAGAGCGTGATGGAATCTTCAACAGCAAAAGCAACAACACCAGTGTCAGAATCGCATAGCAATGGAGGTGGTGATTCCACTAGTTTCTACCCAAATGGGAGCGTAGAGGAACTTGAGGTCTGATCTGTTACCCTCTTGCTTTTTGTGGTTACATAGTACAATATTTCTTTGTATATGTGGTTGTGATGTGTTTTCTGAATAAAAATTCTAGTTTTACGTAAACCCACTTACAAAACTTGGGAGCACACCTCTGATTTTCTTTTGTTTTTGTATAGCCTGCTGAGCTTATGGCACCTTTTTCAAATGGGGTTCCTTCTGCATCTGTGCCACAGCGGAAGCCGCTTATAAGGTCAGGATAGTAATTTAACAAAAGTTGGCGTCTCTGATTCAAATCATGTGTACGTCACATAAGAGCAAATGTTGCTATTTGTTTAAATTTGTGGGCAAATAACATGATTTGTCCTCATAGAAATGTAGGAAAGCATGTTTTTTTGGTTAGAGAACTAATAACTTGTTGCCCCCATGTATGCAGACTGAGCTTCACTTCCTTGACAAATGGAACTGGCAAAAGCACATAAGGGCTTCATATGCTGACTCGCTCATCACTTGTTCTTTGTTCCATGCATCGAAGACGATAACTTAATATTTGTTCCAAATTCACAAGTACAATCTATTATGTGACGAGTAAAACTACAGCTACAAGGCATTGAGAGACACTTCATGAAACTGAGACACTTCCAAGCTTCAACTCGAGAGGAGTGATTAAAATCATTCTGTGAACATTTTTTCAAGAAGTATTGTAATAAACTGAGAAATTATTAAGCATGTATACATCTGCTATTCCAGCCAACTGCTATTTCAGTACATTGTTTAATTAAATTTTACGAACAGTTCCTTTTCCCAGCTTCCATTGCTTCTGGGCTACCATCATCTGAACTGTATGCCATATTTTCTCCACAAGAACCAAACTGTGTAAATGCATTTCCAGTTTCTGGCGCTGCAACAAGAAAATGGTTCACTCTCATGGCAAGTGGCTTACCCCTTGTGTCTGCCACTGCTTGAAAGTATGCATAAGGTGCCCAACCTGCATGTTTTCATGTAGATATAAATGATAAAAAAGCATACCAACCTGAGATAAATTCGTAAATGATAGAAATGATGCATACCATTTACATCATTTGGATACGGGAAAGATACCAAGTAACAACATGAAGCAACCGTGATGCCTGCATTATGACAAACAAAGGGAGTGTATGATCAGAGATATATTTTCGATAGTGAGTTCAGTATCAGTTAGAGAAACGTTAAACATACAAACCTATGATAGCTCCAGCGAAGACATCAGTCCAATGATGCCAGTAGTCATCCACGCGAGAAATTCCCACAAGAGCAGCAATAAGTAATGGCAAAATCACAAGACAGAGTTTAGCGACATGACCTCTGCGATCAAATACTCTAATCTTCCCTGACAAATACCATGCAAGAAAACAGAGGCCTGCAAAGGACCCTGCACATAAAAAGCGATATCCTAGTAAAACTTCTGAAACAACTTCGCAATGGAAAATCATCTGAAAATAGTTCTCCCTTACATGAAGTATGGCCACTTGGAAAACTTTTGTATCCTTCCTTTATAATATTCTCATCCCCATTACAGAGAACGTCCTTTGTCTCCGGATCAAACACCTGAAGATGCAACAACCAGCAGCAAAGCGAATGCAGATGAAAAAAGGGTTCAGACTACTAAGATACTAGCAAGGAATGAAAATATGAGACACACCGCTATTCCATTTGGGAAACATCGATAGAAGAAGTTTGGTCGTGGTCTACCAACAGCAATTTTGATTGCATCAGTTATAACTCCAGTTATGAGAGCAGAAAAGAGAATACCTGGCTCGCATGTGAAATCATTTCCTTAAGATATAATGAGACATTTACTAGAAAACAAAAACTCACTTAAACCGAAACTATGCCAAGAAATATACCCATTATGGAATGGTGCAAATCATAAACATCCCTTCTGTAATAGTAGTAAATAAGAAACAAACAAATTGGCAGCACAACTGCATATATCTGTTTCAAGGAGAAAATAATATCAAAGTTATTTCATCGTAGGTTAAGCAAAGTCTGAGATACATACCGGAACAACCCAGACAGGCACTGTATTGTCTTTAAACGGGTATTTCAAATCTGTCATCATATCTTCCCCAACAAATCGGTGAAATGGTTCTACAAGATGCAACAAGCCCTCTATAACCACAAGAAGTAGAAGAATCAACCAATCTTCCTTGTGTACTTTTGCCACCTTGACTCCATGCGATCTTACATGGTGAGATAACGATTGTGTCTCAGACATCTTTCTAACTATCTGACAAAGTTCAATCACTGCAATAAAAATTATGAGAACTTCCAGTACTAATGGATGACCAATGAAGATGAACAAAATTCAATAAACACTTCCCAAACAGACAATCCAACCAATGGAAAACAACCGAACGGATCAAATTGACATCAGTATAGAATCAAGGGGTCAGATTCTTAGAAATAAAAAACCATGGTTTCTTCTCAAAATACAAACCATGTAAAGATCATATCAACAATACCATGATCATGATAATACCATCAACATATTCATCAAATCCCAGAAACAGGAATCATCCAAATGCCGAAACAAACATATGCCAATCCAATACATATACAAAATATAAAAATCTCACCTTTATGGCTATTATCGAATGATAGTCGATCTTCGGGGCAAATAGGGAAAATGGGTTCCTGGAAATCTGAAGCTAGGGTTAGGATTACCTCTATAAACAATGGCCATTGTTTCTTAATGCAGTTCTGTAAAGGGCGAAAACAAAAAAAAAGTAACTGAAATGAGAAACAGAACATCCTTAAACAGAATTTTTAAGTTACTAAATTTGATTGTCGTGACTTTATTGCAACAAATTATACATCTTTGATTAATGGGATTAATGGGTTTTTGTTATTTTTAGTTCATAAGAAAATAAAAATGAGAACTTCATAATAAATCTAAGATCTTTCTGTTCTGTCTATGAAAATAATAGCACAATGTCTCGTAGCCCTCTCAAATGGACAAAAAATTTGAACTTTCCCAGTTCCAAAACGCTTCCCTTTTCAATTCTTTTTAGATTCTTCAATTCAAATTCACAATTTGAAAACCCAAATCGTGAACCAGATATAACCAATACATCATATTGGAACAGAAAGATTCATAGTCTCTGTACAAAAGACCGTAACGTTGATGAAGCTCTTCGCCTGCTTGATCGTCTCCGTCTGTATGGGTACCGTGCTGATTCGTTGAATCTTAGTAGTATTATTCATGCCCTTTGTGATTCTAGCCGATTTGCTGAAGCGCATCATCGCCTTGTTCTGTTCCTTGCTTCTTTCTGTGTTCCTGATGAGCGGACTTGTAATGTTCTTATAGCTCGGTTACTCGATGCTCGAAATCCGGATAGTACATTGTATGTTGTTCGTCGTTTGATTGATGTTAAGCCTGAGTTTGTTCCTTCTTTGGTTAATTATAACCGTTTGATTGATCAGTTTTGCTCGATTTCTCGAGCTGATGAAGCGC
>JAYMTB010000367.1:0-14946 GCA_036897585.1 Francoa sonchifolia | reverse complement strand
AAGGGGCTGCTGGGATGTGTGCCCAGTTGGACTCCAGTGATGTGGAGTTGATGGATTATGGCAATCAGCTCAAAGGTAGTATTTTTGAAGCCTATTCTGGTATCCTACAGGGATTCAAGAATTCAAAGACTGAAATTATGTTGCCATATGCTTCACATCTCTTGCAGTTTATAGAATTGATCTTTCGAGACAAAAGAAGGTATTATAAAGTTCTACTATTTTCCTGTTTTTATGTACATGTTTGGTATTTTTACTTTGTTTTAATGGTCCGTGTTTTTAATTTGATTTTCTTCCAGGGATGAGAGTGTGACAAAAGCTGCAGTTGCAGTGATAGGTGATCTTGCAGACGCACTGGGTCCTAAAATGAAGATATTGTTGAAAGACCGTACATTCTGTGCTGATTTCTTGGGCGAGTGCTTACAATCTGATGATGAACAGCTCAAGGAGACTGCAACTTGGACCCAAGGGATGATTGGACGAGTCATGGTATCATGAAATGAAGCAGGTTCTATTCTGAATTTCATGTCTGGTTGTTTGTTATTTCATCTAAATAGAACTATTTTTCTTGTTTCTGGTAATTGTTTCATGAGATGAAGCATGTTCAATGTATCCATGTGTATTCTGTCTGGCTGATATGAAATTCTAAATTCTTCAGAATTATGTTGATCGGCTTTCTGGGGATGAGGGAGGATTTTGATATAATCCAGCATTGATGAAGGCCATCAAATGTATATGGTCTGTTACTGCCTAAGGAAACTGTATTTAATTTTGTGCATTCACTTATCAGTGATATTGAGTCAATTTTGTGCATTCACAATTTGATTTTAAGCTGCAATTATCATACCAAATCACTAATGCTTGTCTTTTTATTGTCATGAAGTACCGTTTTCTTTCATGCTTTCCAATATTCACAAAAGATTAAATAAAAAACATATGAACAGAAACTGTGATATGAATTTTTCTACTGCTCTATTCAGTCTTCCTCTGTGTTTGGCTCATCTCCACGCTGAAATTCTCACTAAAGAAGTTCCATTCCATTCCAAAATTGTCTCATTCTTACTCTGTCCTTCAATCCTCACTCTAAATGGACTATGTTTCTCGTTCACCAATTCCTTAGCCTCCATTAAGCTATCATTTCTCATTCTCAAACTATTTAGCCCAGTTCCTAATTGGAAATCACTCCATTCCTTCATTTCTTCCCAGTTTGGCATCCATTCCTGATAAGACACCCAAGGCTTTATGAACAGATATTCCATGTTTAATCTTGCTTCTGTCAAATGTACTGGGAAACTCCAGTCTATTGATTCTAGCAATGCTTGGTAATGATTCATGTAACTATTGAAAAATGATCCAAAACTTGACCAGTTTTGGCTGAATTTCTCCCACCCATTTCCAAATGTTAAGATGGAATTACCATTTCCATTACTTCCTATCCATTCTTTAGCCACTTTCAGAAACTCGATGACATGCTTGTTTTTCCTCTTTTCCATGATTGGAAGTGCCACCATACAGTTAAAGGCTAAGTACTCTCTCTTCCTTTCCCTTCTCTTCATTTCCTTTATTTCTTCCACCAATTCATGAAGTTCCATTTCTTCCACCGTCAAGTTTAGACCATAGGGTCTTGCTTGTTCATACAGCCGCCTTTTTGTCTCCTCAAATCTCCATCTTAAAGGATTGACACCATTTGCATTGTCCCTCCATTTTATTAATGTCAAAACTAATGTCTTTTGTTGTCGGCCGAGAGCATCAATGATAGAAGACCATTGAAGACCCTCTACGACATCAAAGTCAATTATGCGTATGATCTTTGCATAACTTGGAATGGACTCAAGAATTGCTGAATTTGCTGTGAAATGAGCAAACATTCTATATGGGAATATTTGAGAGACTGCCTTGGAAGCTGTATGGAAATTCTTGTCAGATTCTTGTTTGAGGTAATCTTCTTCTTTGTTCAGTGACTGTAACGATAAGTAATAGAGAAGGCGTTCAAAAGGTTCACCAAAAAGGTTAACTTTCTCTCTTATTCGGTCCATAATCACTTGTGCGAGTTCTTTGTGTTCATCCTCAAAAGCTTTTCCATAAGCCTTGGATAGATGGGTCAAACTTAATTGATTATCAATATCCATGTCTTCTTTAGGAATGGTTATTAAAGGGTGTTCGATAAACTTGTCAGATGGTTCTGCTGATGTTGATTGGGTGAATTGATGATTTTCCTCTTCGATCGAGAATTCTTCTTGTTGTTGATGAAAAGGGAAAATTCCTTCACCATCCCCCAACCACCCACATATGTCTTCAATCTCACCATTCAAAATGGCCTCCAATTTCGAATCATCCATTAGAAAGTTAAGTTGCATATCCTCAATAGGAGGAGGAAAATCCACAATATCATCAGAAATTATTAATGGGGAATTTGAAATGGATGAAGAATTTTGATCTGAGCAGATGGAAGGGGAGAACTGAAATTGGTGTGTATGAACATCAATGGCCATGGGAACTGGATTATTGAAAAATGAATCTATGTTATTGATTTGAGACCATGAAAGCTGAAAAAAATCAGAATTCATCATCTTCAAATATGTGTGGAATACTAATTTGATTATGTTAATTTATAAGGCTATTTGCTTTGATTCAAAATTTGTCTTGTAGGAATTTAAGCTATTTATGGAATTTGAACACCAAATTTTTTAAAATTTCATGACTATTTCATTGACCATTTACGCGATTGTCGTTTCCTTTTGACTCTGGCCAAGAATTAGGATCTTTATTCTATTGCATGGAAATTCATACAATATTTCCGTAACGTAATTACTAGTTAATAATCATACGTATAACGGACATTGAGAGATTTCATTTCTTCTGTTGTCCAAAATACCAATATAATATAGACTCCATGTATTGTCTTTTGTATGAATAAGAAAAGAAATTTAAATTGTATTAATTAATCAATACATGAATTGATTAACATGTTGGCTTTTTGTCTTTCTCATCTCTCAATAACATTTTTTATCCAAATTGGTGGATATTTCAAACCTAATCATTCTTTAATAACTAGTTTTGGTTTTAGTTGATCTGTATATCAATGTTTTATTATTTACTAATGCCAATCAAGTCTTGTTCTATTGAATTTTATTATACTACACGAAATAAAATGAAATAACAAATAATTTTTACGTTACAGAAGATCTAAAGCTCTTATAGAATGTGAGTGACCATTGAATCTAATATTTCAATTTTGTAAGATAAGACATACGTATACATATGTGCGTCGAAAAGAGAGATACCATTTTGCGTGCACGGGCAACATGGCATTTACGTAATTTTGAAAAAACACCATGGTGTACATTAAATCAAGGGTATTTTGGACATTTCCTTAATGTTTGGCGTGAACCATGCTCTTCCTGTCTTCTTCAATTCCTCATCCATGGCTTCTTAAACCTTAATATTTGAATTGCATAAATTGCACGCCCTAGTCTTGAAGAATCACCAATTTCGAAGAATTAATAGAATGAGATAAAGGAAGAATTATTGAGTTATGGAATTTGTGACCTTAGTGATCCGGACTTTAATTTTGATTAGTAATAGATTACATCCAAATACCTATAGATTGAAATGAGACAGAGCACAATTTTGAAGAATTATTGTTAATTAAGCATTCGATTTCGATAAAAATAATTCAATAGACTATATGTACTTTAATTTTGGTTAGTAATAGATTACATCAAAATAGCTATAGATTGAAATGAGACACAGCACAATTCTGAAGAATTAATCGATTAGATTGTTAATTAAGCATTTGATTTCAATAGACAATCTGTAAAAATCGATTAAACTTATGCAGATTAGTAACAGAAACTTTAATTTGCAGATTTAATCCATTAGATTGATAATTAAGCGATTGATTTTACTGAAAATCTTTCAATACACAATCTGTGTAATTTTAATGGATTACATTTATTTGTAATCAATTAAAATTATGGAGATTAGAAACAGCAAATATTTTCTGCAGTTTAATCGATTAGGGTAGAACTTTTAATCAATTAGATTAAGTCTGCATATTTAGTGAAATTTAAATTGATTAGTTCGTAAAACTAATTGATTAATCTTTTGAATGATCCTTTTCCGAAGAGACTTGTTTATTTTTAATTGATTAGGGTATAAGATTAATCGAGTACATTCCTTTTTTCGATTAACACCAATTGTAAGTGACTATAATTTGTCAGAGTATTTTAAATGACTTTGACAACTCTTGATACATTAATCCAATGAATAGAGCATTAGAGAAAGTATATTGGTCTGAGAAAGTTTTTGACAATGGTATACATAGAAATAAGGTGTCTTTAACACGTTTATAAAGTGAGTTTAAAGAATTTTTTTTGTAACTGATAGTGAGCAAATATGTACCGATTTTAGATACTTTTTCATGCTTATTTTGACGTTAAGTCTCGAGATTTTAGGTATTTAATTTATATTTTTGTGTTTTTTGTGTCGGATCATAAAAAGTAGAAAAACGTCAAATTCAACATAAAAATGAGAAGAATTGAAGAGAAGTTAATAACCGAGCAAAAGACAAAAACCGATGAAGGAACAACGAAGTCAGAAAACAAGTGTTGAAGCTCAGCACAGCGCTGCTGTGCCACTTCATAGGCGCCGAGGCGCCAAGCCTTAGCCACAAAAGTCTGAAAATGCTGCATGTTGGCGCCGCGACACCATATCATGGGCGCCGAGGCGCCACAAAAGGAGCGTCGAGGCGCCAAAGACATTCAACCTTCGAGATTTTTGGAACTTAGGGTTTTGAAGCCCTAATCGTCATGGGCCTTGGGCCCAGGTCTCCTACTCTATAAACAGATGAATTATCAACATAATTAGGGATCGGTGGAAGACCTTGAGAGCCGTCTTTGAAGAACTTGAAGACAAAGAAGATTTGAGGATTCAAAGAAGGAACAGATCGTCTGACAAACGATTCAATCCAGATTTGATTCTCTTTTCTCTATCTTTTAATGATGTTGAACACGTTTATGTTTTATTTAATTAGATTGAACATGAACTAAACTTTTATTCTAGAGGATTGATGTAACCTACTGATTTAGTTTATGATTTAATTATTCGATTGTGTTTTATGATCTTTTTACTCAACGAGGTTATGATTATTTGTGCATATTGTTGAATAAAAAACCTAAGACTTAGGCGCTCTAGTGAGGTATTCTTAGGTTAGATCATGGATAACCATAGCATAAGGCGTAGTGAAGTTATCCATAATGCCACTAGTTTTGTGAAGTCTACATAGGGAATCACAGAATGATAATGCGTCCTTAACCGTAAAGATCCAGAAAATACTTGGGTGGTGAAGGATAGATTCGCCTGCACTCTAAGAGGGGGAATAATTAGTTTAGGATTTCTGACTTACTCACTGACATAGAGAGATTTGAAACATGAGAAAAACTGATTAATCATAAATTACCAGTATGATGAAATCAAGATTTTAGATATTCATCATTATAATCATTTAAATATATTTATCTCTTAAGTATTTCATTGATCTGTTTAATTTAGTTCTTATTTTAAATCCAAAAATCTTATTTTTATCTTAAGTCTAGTTAAATTGGAGTTTATTTGTATTTCATTAATTAGTAGATTAAAGACATAATCCATGTGGGTTCGACATCCGACTTTTCTATTTATACTAAAACTTGACTCCGATCGCTTGCGGATATTTTATATACGAATATATTTTTTGCATCAGTAACTCAAAAAACTGAATTATAAACTTCATTCTACTAAAAAGCTCAAAAGATCCACTAATCTACTTTTACTCAGAAATCATTGTACAAACAAGTTACGTTGATATGAACAAGTTTGCAGCTTCCATGGCTATCTGACAACGGTTGGTAGCAACAAGTTATGCCGATATGCAATCTTAGGTACACATTTTTTATAATTTAATACGAAGTACGTAATTGAGTTGTTATAATTAAAATAAAATTACTCAAGATTATTGCAACAACAATCTCCACTTTTTTAATAATGAGAAAACAATTAAGATAAACAGGGATAATAAGCATGCACCAAAGCTAGAAAGGTCCCTCTATATCGGAAGAGAACATGCTTTACACACAAATACATAATAGTCAAAACATAAATAATCGAACAAAAGTATATCCAAAGCATATCCTTCTCCCCCTTTTTTGTCACAGACAAAAAAAGTAAGGAGAACCTAGCACACAATACAATAAAATAGTATGGTAAATAAATAATCATTGGATAAACATAAATTAAAATTAAAGAACAATAACTTTTCAAGTTTAAACACTAACAACATTGGAACATAACTTATAACATATAAAGAAGTTTCCAAAACACAACAGAATAAAACAAAAGGGAAACAAAGATAACGGCTACTTTGAGCTACTTGAGCTGCTGGGCTGACAGGCTTGAATGATTTTGGTTACATTGCGAAGGAGTTTCCGGCAACTATCCTTGATCGCCTTCTTCGTCGACTCCTTTGCTTTGTCGACTCCTTGGCATTTCATGATGCCTTGCAAGCATCCCAGCATCCACCGATTGTCAGCAGTGAGCTCCTCCACTTGCAAAGCCATATGATCAGCTTGCGTAGGAAAAAGGACGAAACCGAGAGGTGCACTAGAAGAGTGACCAACCATATGAGTTGCAGGGTCAGCTGCTACTGTGCTTTTGAAGGCGTAATCTGGATCATGTCGCCTCTTTGTACGCAGCTTGATATTAATAGATGGATCCTCCTCATTATCGTCCTCATACTCGCCTGCATCGTCGTCATTGATTATTTGAGGGACAGCCCCTTGGTTCTTGCGAACAAATACCCCTGATTCGTCGGAATAGCCATCTTTCAAACACGATATTGAGAAAGACCTTGTTTTTAACTGAATGCTCGGAGAATGGTTTCGGTTATAAAGTAAGGGATGTCAAACAGAACCCTATGAAGAATGAGCCACATTGTGAAAGCATCTATGTGATTGATGTAAGAATGGGTTTTGGATCTAGGGTTAATGACAAAGACAACAATATAATGCAACAAGCAAATGTTCAACGATTGAAGGTTTTAAAGTTGAAATCAAACCCGTAATCAACAGTCATACATTATACATAAATTCCAAAAACCTAATTCCCTAATTCCCAAACCAAAACCCTAATTTCCAAATTATACGGAATCTACATTCAACATTCTCTGATCCTCCTTTGCCTTTCATACATCCTTTTCTCGAACTAACTTGTGTAGGTATTTTCGATTGTCTGTTTCCTTTGCCTTTCAACGAGTGAAGGTTTTCGATTGTATTTTCGATTTTCATCCTTTTCGACGTGGCATGAAAAGGGAAGGGAAGTGATACATGGCAGAATTTTTTGTTGGGTTGAAGGGCTCATGTTGCAATTGAAGAGTGATTATTTAATTTTTTGTTTTTTATGAAAAAAAGGGAAGATGAACAGTCACTGACACGTGGCAAAAAACGGTTTAAAAATTGGCCACGTAGATGACTAACGACAATTAATTGACGGTTTTAACGGAAAAACCAAAATTGAGACGGAATAGGAGTTTGGGGGTAATACGTTACAAAAAATAGTATGGGGGTGCTTTATTATTTGGGTATTAGTTTGGGGAGCAACATTCCATAATTTTATTAAAATATATTCTCATACTTTTCTGGTATCAAATTGGTTATCAGTGTTTTGGTTTGTAGAAGAATCTGTTCTAGTTAATATGGCAGCCAGTGGTCAACGTTTTCAGAGAAATGAAAGAGAAATTCGTAATATCAAAATGGATGAGATGCGAAGGCAGATTGAAGAACTCCAACAATGCCTTGAGCAATATGAACGTTGTGAGGATGTTGAAAGGTCAGCGAATGATAATTCCAGCAATGATGATGATGTTAACCCCTTCTACCATGTCCCAACGGTAGATTCAAGTAGTGATAATGCCACTCAATTACATGATCGAAGACACCGTCGTTATGAATGTAACTTTAATATTAAGGTGGATATTCCAGAATTTGAGGGAAAGATGCAAAAAGAAGATGACTTCATTGAATGGATCCACACTATAGAGAGGGTCTTTGATTTCAAAGACGTGCCCGACGATCGAAAGATGAAGCTGGTTGCAATCAAACTCAGGAAGTACGCTAGTCTTTGGTGGGAAAATCTCAAAAAACAAAGAGCTCGTGAAGGAAGAAAATCTTTCCGCTCTTGGCAAAAGATGAAAAGAGAACTAACAAAATGATTTTTGTCTGACCATTATAGGCAAGATTGTTTCCTAAAGTTTCATAATCTCAAGCAACATGACAGGTTCGTGGAGGAACACACCGCTAAGTTTGAAAAACTTAAAATGAAATGTAATATGAAGAACTTACTATAGCTCGTTATTTGGGAGGTTTAAAGAAAAAAATTGGTGATGTCGTTCAGTTGCAAACATATTGGTACTATGTTGATGTTTGTAAACTTGCTATTAAAGTGGAAAAACAACAGAAGATTGGGAAAATAAATGTCAATCGTTCTGTAAACAATGGGATTTCTTTCAACCGAGGTGGTCCTTCAACTTCTAAGGTGTCAACAACTAAGGTGATAAATGATAATGAATATGTGGCTGGTCCCAAACAGCAGGAATATTCCAATCTTGGCAATCAGAAGTGTTTCAAATGCCATGGTTTTGGACATATTGCTTCTGATTGTGTTAAAACAGAATTTGGTGTAATATTCTGTGAGATACTATATTGGCAATTTTGACTATGCTTCCGCAATAATATTCTGAAATGGCAATAGCAGCAAATATATGCAGGATATTTTGGTATAATATGTACAACAAATAATCAAGAGATATTCGTAATTTTGGAAACTAGAATATCACAATATAATCTTGTCCCGTTTTAAGGAAAGATTTTATTGAGCCACTTTTAAGAAAACTCGTATATTGTGGAATAGTTTCCTATTATTATTTGATGGAAGATTTGATTTGGCAAATTTATCACATATAATGGAAAGTTCTTTATCAATCAAGTGAGCTGAAAAATAAAACTGAGAATGGCGTGCTAAATGGAAGAACTTTCAGTTGTGTATTTTTCCTTGGATTGTTGAAGATCAACTTATGTTCAAGAAGGAACGTTATCTTTCGTGCAACGTTTTGTTGTTCATAAAGCTGGTTGGGAGATAAGCGATCCTGCCTTCAGGAGGAAGGTAGAGAGAACAAGTGGGATCTTTTTTCTGATTCCAAAATAATTGTTTTTGTCCAATTGTCGCATCAGTGTTAGGAGGGAGTCCGAAATTTGTATTAGACTGAATTGGTGTGTGTAAAACATTATTTTAGTGAAACTTTTACTTATGAGCGTGACCTCGCAGACATAGGTTTGAGCACTGAACTGCGTGAACAATTTTTGTGTCATTTAAATTTTCTGTACTGTTTATGCGTTTAACTAATAGTGTTACAAGCCGTGTTATGACACTGTGTGGAATACTACACTGACCATACCTAAAATTAATGCAGGCATCTAGATATTCTATTCAAGTTCAGCCGGCTGAAAGTGACTCTCTCCTCGTTGATATGGTAAATAGAAGTTGCTCTATTCCTTGGTTGATTCGTAATTCCATAATGTAGCCCCAAGAATAAAAAAGATCCATGTTTTTGTGGAAGTTGATCAAATGTTCATCTAATCTAATCATATTATCAAACCGCAATAAAATGGAAGTTGCGCACATACTTGAGGTAGATTCAGAAAAAACAATAAATCATAATTTATATATTTACTGAGTCCATGTTTATGTATACTATGTTTTCTCTTCTTATATATAGTGCGAGTTAATGTACTCTGTTTTATATACATCAACAGGTGATGATGGTGCATCTTGTTGTACCAGTTGCTAGTAGTTTAGCTGCTATATTAACATTAATGCATGCAAAAATTTGTTGCAACATCATATTGGTCAACAAATCTGATTTTAACAATTGATTTAAAGCGAAAACATTTTATTAATATCTTACTAATACATCGAAGTTTTAACATCATAAGTACAACAATACATATGAGAAGGATTATTATGACACGTGATACACCACCGTCACTATAATAAATGCTTTGTCTTGTTGATTCTATGCTAAAACTTGTGATTTGATATTATTAATTTTCTACAACAGTCCAGGGATAATCTTCTTCGTTCGCGCACACATTGGGGGATCATCCCACCTTGCCCATGTTTGATGAATTTACAGCATGTCTTGAATCTCCTTCATGGACGAATGAAGTCTTAAGACTATAGAGATTTACAGTGACAAAGCTCCATGTTTTCTTCTCGAAGACCGGTCCACGAAGATGAGACACTATCATTATACGATATAGGCATCACCATTCAATAAAAATGGTACCACCTAAATTCATGAAGAAAAAAAATCAAAAAGCCCAAACTTGAGCAGAACAAGCTCATGAACATTAGGAAGAAAATAGTTGCCCAATAACTAAATTTGAGCTACCTACTACACAACAAAATCAAGTAACTGAACAACTCAATCTCAGCTAGCTAATACAAAAAAAAAGTTCATATAACTGAAAAACCCTTGCTCAGCTAGCATAACTGAACATAAAGAAAGTACTAGCTGAACACAAAGTAGCCATATTAGTGAATTAACCAAGAAATGTGAACGGGGAAGACAACCAGGGATAGGATTACCTCGAAATTGGGCTTCATTGCCTGGATTGTTCGTTGGAGTACCACGATCTGAAGATGGTGCAATTAGGGTTTCTAATTGGGTCGCGTTAGGTCTAGAGTGATTTTGGGAAAAATATTTCGAGAAAGATTTAGAACATGAACTAAAATGAGTGAGTTCTTAATTTGTCCCGTGGACACCGAGCGTGAAGCTTAACAGTTTTTCACAAAAGTGACCTAGAAGATCGGATTGACTGCAAAATTGAGGTTTCGGTATGAGCTCAAATCAATAAATCATTTTATATACAAGTAAAAAATCCATTTTATATCATTTCATACTTCATATCATTAATATTGCATATCCTATCCAAGTGATCACACTAGGTCTTATTGTTCACCTATATGAAATAATTTTCATAATATACATCACATATTTTATCCTATCACATCCAAGAGATCAACTCAACCGATGAATACAATAAAAAGTGGTAAAACCTTTGATTCATTTGTTATTGTGCCGTAAAATAGCTAACCGTTTCCTCTCAATATGGTGACTATATATGCATAACTCATTGGTTTTCATAATCTACAGACAGTATGTTACCTACTCTTCGTCATAGATAGTAAAGTCCGGTTCTGAGGGCTTCTGTAGTTTCACCATGCTTGTCGAAGTTGTTGTACCCCGAAGTCCATGAAGAGCATTCGCAGCAAAACGCGATACTAAGAAGGTTGCGCCAAGACTTGAATTATTATTTGGCACAATTAATGCCCTCTCATCATCTTCTTCATCAAAATCCATTTCCTCCGCTTCTTCTTTGAGGCGAAGTTCAGCTATTTTCCTTTTGGAATATCGTCGCCATGCAGCTTGGATAAAAGAGGATGCCCACGTCCTCCATTGCTGTGAGTAGAATCGGAAAGTTTGTTGAACCTGTCTGCTATGAAGTCGCCTTAATTGGCTAGCAACAAACTTTAACTCTTCTGCTTCCAAGGCGAACGCTTCGACTTCAGTTAAAGCCCTCACTGTCCGAGTAGATGATGGTAAGCTCGAACCAGATTTAGGGTCCAATGCCCATGTCAGTAGCTCCTCCCCACAAAATTCCCCTTCTTTCAGTACTCCTTTGTTGTAAAATCCACTCCTTCCACCATCTGTAGTCACACTTTCTAGCCGACCGCGTATGATGAATATCATCTCATCAACTGGGTCTCCTTCTCGAACAATGTAAGTCTCCTCGGTATGTAAACTTGGCTTCAATCGCTCACAAATGACATCAAGTAGTCGGCCCTCCATATTGGCAAATAGAGGTACCTATAGTCGGTCATCAGTATAAATTGACAGTCAAATTACTTATTTAGAGTATCATTAGTCAGTGAAAAATTTATAGGTACTTACCCTTTTAACCAAATTCAAACAGAGATGGCGCTTGATATCCCTTCTAAGATCATCCGGTAAACTCTGCACCAAGCTCTCTTCGTCAACACCTCGAGTTTCTAACCACTTGTATCGATCATATCGCCTAACTCTTTCCCTGAGTTCTTCAGGAAGCGACCGGTGATGCATCCATTGCTCAGTGTCTCGCCTTTTGATTCTCATCTCCTCAAGTCTAAGTGAAATAGACTGTAGGTAGGTCTGTGGCAATTGCAAGACAACTCAAACCTAACTATTTGTATACAATCTTGTTGCTTCCTTCTCCTCTACTTCCCAATCATAAACATGCATATTTAGACATGCCTACATAACTCAATACAGTTCAAAAAGAAGTAGATTTCGACACTGATTTCAGAGTTACTCAAAGTATCATAATATCTTCGTAAATGTTAAAGTAAAAGCATTGTCCCTAAGTACCGAATTCTTTGTTCTAATGTCAAATTTCATTGAAAGGCCAAAACCTTACCAACACATACAGATGTCGGGCTTACAATCGGTATATGTATATGCCTATCACCATATAGTAGACATTTAAGTTTACCTGCATATTTCCAATAAGAAGGGCAAAAAGGATGAGTCCCGAAATTGCTAAAAAAATGGAAAAGAGAATTTCCCCACGATAGATGCTGGTTTCAAGACCTTGGCCAAGCGTACTGTAAATAATACCAAAATTAATTAGGCTATTAAGCATTGCAAAATTGAATAAACTGCAGCAATTTAACCAGTTCTAAGATGCACCTTAAATTCTGTAGGCCCCACCACAAACAATATACAAATTTAGAGAAGAAGTTCCTGGGTTGAACAATGCCTGATGATATAGCCTGCTTGTAGATTCCATAATTAAACAACAAATCTTCACCTTGAGCAGAACAACTATTGCCAAGAATAGCATCACTGATATTTTCCCAATGCTCATAGCCACCCATGCCGTTATCATCACAGTACAAGTAAGTATCTTTACAAATGCCATTCTTCTCACAAGCATGATTCCAACAAGCATCCTTGCGCTCAACAGCAAGCAAGTACCAAGCAGCCCCAAATAGCTGTAACCCATTTAATGGCTTTTAATAAATTTCTAAAGAGCCTCTTAAATGTAATTCAACTGCTACTATATGGGAAAGAAAGGAAAATTTTGAAACTGAAACATACATGTCGTTATAAATCAATCTGAAACTTGAGTCTATCCAATGTGCTATGTTATAAAGGATCTCACGAGAGAGCGCTACTTAAAGAATGTTCAAAAGGAATTTGCAAAGCTTAATAAATGGAAAAACACTTACATGACTAGCAAGCATGTACCAAAGCAAATAGTATGCAGCACCAGCCACAGCACTTTCAGCAAAGACCCCTGAAGTCTTTTTCATTTCTGCATATAAGGGTATAAAGCGGACAAACCTAGGAATGTATTGATAAATGACAATATGTAGAATCGTGTCTTTCATAATCACTACCTGTGCATGACTTGAACTAAGATGTCTCAACACCACGATCTGCAGATAATGAGTAAGGAAAAAAAGTTAGCAATCCTAAGCCTATCATAGTTACACATGTATAGAATATATACAAATTCATAAAATTGTCATTGTATCTATTCTTACTATGATCAAATGCTCTGTCTAGATTTAGAGAAACACATAGATATGTGCCATATGTATGGTACATACACGAGCCACCATATTATAATGTATTAAGTCAGAGATTGAATTACTAGCAAGCAGTGCATCTATTTACAGGACCTACTAAAATCCTATTACCTGATTACTCATTTATGTATTTCACAACACCAAAGTATTTTATTTTGCTTCGTCGATGCCTCGATAGGTACACCTCTCATAACTATGTAAATGAAGAGTGTCCAGCTTCATGCTACCAGATGGTTCTGTAAGTGCTTATATCCAGTTTTTTTTTTTTTCTTGACAATTGTGGATTTAAAACTCAGAAAATGAAAAGTTCAACCCAAAGCACAAGTAAGAGGAAGGGGACACTAGGGATTAGGTTGAATATAGAGATCTGGGAGGAAAAACAAAATCATATTATCAGGATCGTAATCCTAACCAGATCGTTTAGGAGGGACTAGGATTGGGATCATAAGGATCAAACTGAGTATCGTAGGATTCGATCATCAAGTCAAAAACTTAATAATACTAAAAATATACATGATAAAAGATAAAGTAATCATCAAATACCAACAAAAACACTTCCATACCAAGTATGTGCTCATAAATAATTGAGCATTCACCAAGTAAAAGTCTACTAAGAAGTAAGAACATAAAATTACAAATTTAAATGAAATGAAATTATCAAGTTTTCTTCATCATTATACTCTTCATCTTCACAATTATAATTTTCATCAAGATAATAGTCATCCATTATCTAAATTTGAATCTCTTTTACATCTTGAAACTCTACATCTTAAATTTCACTATTTTGAGATTTATAAAATTTCTAGAATGAAAATTCTCAAATTTCTGATTCGAAATTTCATAGATTTTGGAGTAATAGAATGTAGTTTCAAAAATTTAATCCAAAATTTTGAATACTCTACCAATATTTCTATGGAAAGTGGATTTTGTTTATTGAGTCAAGACACCTAATTGAGCATGAAAAAAAATAATACAAAAAGTAGGCGTTGCTCATTGAAATAGGCTTAGTTAAAATTTAGCACCAAAAAGTGAAATATTGATGGGCCGGTAGGATCTTACGATCAACGCCCAATCCTACCTTGAAATCAATCCAGCAAGCAATCCAAAAGGTTTGGTGATCCTAAGATCTTACGATCTTACAATCTGGATCACAATTTTAACAACCATGAAAATAATAAGACAAAAGGCTTTTTGTAGCAAACTAAAAAATTTAAGTAAATTTGC
>JAYMTB010000366.1:0-14957 GCA_036897585.1 Francoa sonchifolia | reverse complement strand
TTGCTAAAAGCTATACACAAAACTTGACTCCGTATACTTGCGGATATTTTATTAGCAAACATATTTTGCCGATCACACTCTCCAAAATCTCTTTCATCACAACCTTTTCACATTCATCTGTTTGCTTCCCAAAATTCTCAGATTCTGTTACAAACCTGTCCTTATACTTCATGTTTTCATTAAAAGTGACATCCCTATGTCTTATGATCTTCCTATTCTCGTCATCCCAAAAATGATAACCAAACTTGTCAGAACCATAACCAATAAAATAACATTTTCTAACTTTCGGGTCAAGTTTGTCTCATTCATTAGAACCAATATGCACATATGAAACACAACCAAAAAAATTCAGATGTGAAAAATTTACCTCATTTCTTGTCCAAACCTATTCCGAAATTTTGAAATCTAATGGAACTGAAGGTCTCTGATTAATCAAGCTGCAATACTAACTGCATTTACCCATAAAGTTTTTGGTAATCCGGACTGAATTCTCATGCTCCTATCTTTTTCATTCAAGGTTCTATTCATCCGTTCAGCCATATCGTTTTGATGTGGTGTTCCCCGAACTGTTTTGGTCATTCTAATCCCGTTTTCTAAACAAAACGCATTAAACTCTTGACTATCATACTCCCCGCTATTGTCTGACCTCAAACACTTCAGTTTCAAACCAGCATGATTCTCAACTTCAGCCTTCCACCTTTTAAAAATAGTAAACACATCAGATTTATTTTTCAGAAAATAAATTCATACATTTCTAGGGGAATCGTCAATGAATGTGACATAATATCGTGAGCCTCCTAGGGAATTCCCCGGAGCTGGTCTCCAAACATCTGTATACACCAAATCTAGCTTTTCAGCTTTCAGTATTCTTCTAGTCTTAAAGAAACTGACTCTTTTATTTTTCTCTAAAACTCAGTTTTCGCAAAAATCGACAGCAATAGATTTCAGATTTGATAACTTTCCCTTTGATACTAGCAACTTCATACCTTTTTCACTCATATGTCCCAGTCTCCGATGCACACCGTAGAATCATCACCAAAATTAGCCAATGACACTGTGACATTCCTTGTTGTAGTTGTGTACAAAGTTCCCACCTTGCTACCCCGTGCTATGACTAAATTCCCCTTTGTTATCTTCTAGGATTCACTCCCGAAAACTGTAGTGTAACCTTCAGCATCGATCTGACCCATGGAAATCAGATTTCTCTTCAGGCCTGAAATATTTCTAACATCCTACAACTTCCATAGCATTCTATTGGCTATCTTTATATGAACTTCACCATTCCCCACAATGTTAAAAGGTGCATCATCCTACAAGATACACTTTTTTGAACTTTCCCACAACATAGTTATGAATTAACTCTTTGCGTGGAGTTGAGTGAAACGATGCACCTGATTCCAGAATCCACGATTCTATTGGACTGTCTAAGCATCAAATTAGGGTATCAGAAAGGTCTTCATCAGTTATAGAATTCGCTGAGTCGTCATCCTCTTTCTTCTTTCTTGGTGCTTTGCATTGATTACTAAAGTGACCATTTCTGTCGCAGTTTCAGCAAACAACATCTTTGCGATTCTTTGACTTACTCATTTCTTAGATTTAGATCTTCTACGACCATGATTATTTCCTCGTTGATTGCTCCTCCCTCTACTTTCATTGCTCAAAGTAGAACCCGACGATTCACCAGATTCTCTCTTGCGAATATCCTCGCTAAGAATCAGATATCAGATATTGTCCCATACCAATTTGGTATTCCCTGATGAATTACTCACTGTAGTAACTATCCCGGACCAACTCTCAGGAAGGGACGATAGTAATATCAACGCCTTGATTTTATCATCGAATATGATATCCATCGAAATCTATTGAGTTATAATTGAATTAAACTCATTGATGTGATTTGCAACCGACACACCTTCTCCCATCTTTAGGTTAAAAAATCTACACATAAAAAATATCTTATTGGATGCGGATAGTTTCTCATACATGTTTGATAGTGCTCTCATCAAACCCGCAGTGGTCTTCTCGTTGACTATGTTGAAAGAAACATTCCACGTCAACGTCGGCCGAATCACGCCAAAAGCCTGGCGATCCAACAAATCTCAATCCTTCTGTCGCATGTCATCTAGCTTCTCTCCTGAACGGTTCATGAAACTTCTTCTGATACAGATAGTTTTCGATCTACATCTTCTAGAATCCAAAATCCTTGCCATCAAATTTGTCAATCTTGACCTTTCATCCATCTGACGTCATCAGTTCCACAAAGCCCCACTAACGCGGCTCTGATACTAGTTGTTAGGAAACAATAATCGAACGGAAAAATCAAGAACACACAGATTTACTTGGTTCGGCAATTTGCCTAAGTCCACGCGTCGCACTAATTCTTTTATTGATTGAAATTAGGTTACAATACAAGAAAAACCCTTTATATAGAAAATTAGGGCAATATGAAATTACTAAAGTACCCTTCATGCGCATTGGATGTATCTGTTTAGTTTTCATAGGACGAATAATCAGACTTCACATCTCCAACATTAAGTATGTGATGTGTGTTAATCTAACGCAGAGTCGATTTATTTATTTTTAATTAATTAACTTAAAAATTAAACTAACGTTGGGTAAAATCAAAATACATTGGAAAAGAAATTGTGCATTCTTCACAAATTAGGGCACCATGTTTGAAAAATACTCAATTCCTTTTTCAACATGCTTTAATATTCCTGACATTAGATTAATTTTAAATTTTTTTATTCAAAAACCTTAAAGTAACTATTTATTATATCATGATACGTGATATTATATAAAGGAACTTTGACGGAAGATATAGTATAACACTAAATATATAACATTAGGTACCAAATTGTGATACATTATTTAGAATGTAAAATGATATTTTGATGATAATTTGAGGATCAAAATAAAAATAAGTCAAAAAATAAAATACAAAATGCTTGTTTGTGAGACTAATAAAACAAAAATATGTCCAATATTAAAATAAAAATACTAAAATATTAAATAAAAAAATTAATAGTTGAACTTTTTATATTAAATTATTTTAGAATAAGATGTAATTGAGAATAGACTTACCAGATGATCACATGCCACAAATTTTGTATATTTATTGGCTTTGATTGTATTGGTAACCGAAAAAAAATATTATTGTACAATTTTTTGGTAGTGGGGTTAGTAATGGTTGGGTAGTGTGGTAAAAAAACAACTCACTTTTTCTTCCCATTAAATTTTATTTTTAATATACTAATTTTAGTAAAATGTGCTTATAATATGTATATAAGAATTTATTATATTTGGGTGGACTGGGATCTAGTATGTGGTTTTTGGATGTATATTAAATATATTAAAAAATAGAAATGTGTTAGATTTATGGGATATTTTGTACATGTTTTCAGATTTGGTGGTTTAAGATCTAAGTATTGGAGTTGGTTCACACATAAATATTTTGGATAAATAGTGTTATGGGCTTGTTTTCCAATTTGATTCACTTGTCATTTCTTTTTATTTTTTTTTCTGTAATAAAGTAATGATTATTTGTAAATAAAAAAAATTACAAACAAGATGATATATTTAATTTTCACATAAACACAAAGTTGTACAAACCTTTAACTTTTATAAAGAATCATTGGACTAAAACCAAAACATTAAAAAAAATATTGAAAAAATATGGAATGAATATATCCAAAACAAAGCTAGATAATATTTTCAAGAATGATTGAGATAATAAGCTCAAAAAGCCCAATAATAATTGAGATAAAAGACTCAAAATTTATTCTAATTTGACCAAAGATTCAATTAACAGTTTCTTATCTTGATTAGCATTTTAACAATATTATTGAGTATAATATGTTCGGAAATTTTTTATCCTTTTTTGTCAATACTATACAATTATGTGCATGATTTTATTAATTTAATTATTAAGATGATATAGTAATTATTTAATATTTTAATTAATAGAAATAGTGGGAAGAAGTGATATACGATCCACTAGAATATAAACTATTGAACAAGAAGGAGAGGAGATAAAACAATTTTCATGATTTCATAACTCCAAATGAAAATATACATGTACCTTTATAGAAGTGGTATTTATGACCTAAAAAATTTGTTACAAACTAAATAATTCTAGACCTTTCTAAATTTTCTAAATTATTATAAACATTTTTAGAAAAAATCTTTCATTCTTTTTTGTATTTTTAACCAATTTAATTCATAGAGTATTATAGCGTATTACAAGGAAGTGGATAACTAAATACAATTGTGGTTTCTTCTAATTAAATTGTAATTTTTCAATGTATAATAAAATGAAATGAATTATGGATAACTAAATATAAATTTTTTTTTTTAGCGAAGAGAGGAACCAAAAATACTTTTTATAATGTATCGAAATAACTCCATCCATAAAAAAAAGTATTTGTAGTATCTCTTCACCTTTCTAAAGTCATGTGATAGAATCACTTTAATAATGGAAGATCATAGGTCTAATCATATTAAGTTTCATAATAATGGAAAATCTAAAAGTTATCCTACTACTTTGGTTATTGTACAATTCACTACTATTAGACTAATAGTCATTGGACTTTCCAAATGACCCTAAGGTATGTGATTAAAAGATATTTAACATATAATTTAAGTGACCTATTTAATACAGTCATGAATATATTTTAATATGCTTTTTCAATGGGGTGATTATTGAGATATGATTAATAATTGATTTGATATTGTATAGCGTATTAAATCAATTAGCAATATAATTTTCAATTAGCGTAATATAATTTATATTATGAATCGTATTAAATCAATCAATTAACGTAATCATTGAGATTTTAATATAGTTTCCTATTTTATATTTCGTATAAGCAGTGACCTTATTTGTACAAATCGAATATACAATGAATATAATCAAGTTCATATGATTCAATTATTCAACTCATATTCGTTTTCTAAATTTTTTTTCTCTGATCTGTGGTAGCATCAAACTCTGATTTTGCATTGATATCTATATTGATTCCGTCTATTTCAGTTTGTTATCTTGTCTTTTCGTTTACTCGGAAAAATCCGAAGGAACTCAACGAATTCACACCATCTTGAGTGGACCAAACTATGGTCTTTAGAGTCAGGGAATGTGCAGCTTTCTCATTAGGCGCAAACTCTGGCACATAATCACCGGTGATATTTAGGAAGAATCAGAATTTGCATTCGATGATCGACTTGATAATTGGGATAGCAAAAATCATCAAATAATCACCTGGATCCGTAATACCTTAGTACCTGCTATTCATATTTAGTTTGAAGAGTCGAGTCTGCTCAAGAAATTTGGGATTTCTAGCCAACCGATATACCATGTCAAACCTTGCCCACCACTACCAATTACTGAGTATTCTACACAACTTCAAACATGAACGTGGAGTGATCCACATTTATAGAACACTTTTGACCCACTAATTTATGACTAAGTCAATTGACTCACTCAATACATTTTTTATGTCATGGCTTTATCACTATGGCCACTAATTATATTCAGAACGTTTTTTATGGAGAAATGTTTCATAGCCTCTCGTGAGTTTACTTAGCCTTACTTATGCTTAGAAGCATCCATTTCTCACACAGTTTCAACAAATTATTACAGTTTTATTGAAAGGACAATGACCGGACCTTTCCGCACTAATATTAAAGTATGATTATTATTTTTCATACATGTTGGATCTCGTATATATTAATTTTACATGACTTTCTTATGTAAGTATAACCTCTATGGAATCAATTAAAACAGTCTAAAATTAGTGAAGATCAGGTACATCTCATGCAGTTTCTCATGGCTCTTGGTCTTAACTATGAGCCTGTTCAAACATCTTGTTACATCGTCATCCACTTCCCAATCTGGATAGTGCTATTTCAGAATTGATATTTGAAGAAACTAGGCTTGGACTCCTCAAACCTCAACATCTAGATGTCATCCTAGCTACTTCTCAGTCTCACAATCGGACTACTCATAATTGTCCCGGCAAAAATTTTGCCAACATTGTAACAAATATGGTCACATCTTCTCAGAATGTTTCGCTATTGAGTGTCATTGTCATAAGTTGTGACATATAATTGAAAATTTTCCGACTAGACCTCCAAGATTCAAGGAATTTCAGAATAAACCAAGGTCTAATTTTCAACCTGTTCGTACATTAGTTGTTCTTGCTGCTGAATCCATTACCCAATGCACTTCCACTCAACCTTTATTTAATCTGAGTGATCTAGAGTCTCTTTTGAAATAGGTTTTGTCTTCTAATGTTTCTTCCTCCACTGCCATGTCTGTTACACCAAGTACATCATCTTGGTTCTTTGATTCTGCATATCGTAATCATATGACTTCTGACTCCACCATTTCTCTTCCAAACTCCCACGTCATTACACATATTATTCACATTGCTGATGGGTCTCATATGAACATTAGTCACTCTGGTCATGTATCCACCTCAAATCTCGCACTCCCTAATACTTTCCTTGTACCCAAATTAACTTTAAATCTTATCTAATTTGTCAACTGTGTGATCTTGGTCTTAACTTACATTTTCTCTTAACGGTTGTCAGGTAGGGAATCCAACTTCGGGAAAGATTCTTGGGACAGGCCGTAAAGTTGATTGGTTATTTGAGCTCACCACTCTTCACATTCCATCTCATGTTGCTTGTCGTTTTCTTTGTGTTGCTACTATATCCTCTCTTCATACATGACATCTTGGTTAGGTCATGCGTTTAATAGAAAATTGCGGCCTTTACTTTCTAGTGGTTTAATAGGTTCTCCTAAAAATGAGTTTGAATTGCTTACATTGTAAACTTGCTAAACAACCAGCTTTGTCATTTACTAATAGCAATTCCATATGTTCAGATTCTTTTGATTTGATAATATTTGGGGACCCTCTCCAATTCTAATTATGGGCAGTTCGCGCTATTTCTTAATTTTTATTGATGATTACTCATGTTCTATATGAATATATATTTATAATAAAATAGATCAGAAGTACTCCAAATTTATATAAACTATGCAAAAATGATTCTAAATCAATTTTTCAAAAGTTATTAAAGTATTTCGTATGCTATGGAATACGAAGATTCTAATTTTCTAAAAAAATAGGGTACTTTTGTGCAGTGTTCATGTCCTATCACTTCTCAACAAAATGGTCATGCCAAACATAAGCATAGACATATCCTTGACTCTGTGAGTGATCTTCTTCTTTCTACCTCATGTCCGGAGCGATTTTGAGGTAAAGAAACTCTTACATCTTTCTTCACAATCAATCACACTCCTTCTCATGTCATTCAAAAACAAATCACCTTGTTTGTGACCGGTAGATTCTGTAGGGTGCGGATTAAATCGGGATCAAGGGAGAACATCAATGAATCATCGGGTCGGAAAACAGATATCGGATCACAGGGATGAGAGAAAGGAATCAGCTATATCGCGGAAATGACTTTGAGTAACAGCTCTCTCTCAAGCGTATGTTGGCTCAATTTATTGGTTTATCCAAAAATGGGACTCGGATTCTCCAACATGGGAACGCCGGATTTTTGTGGTTGAAAGAATGGTCGGGGCGTCGGGGAGAAGACCTCTGTTGTTTTGTTAAAAGGAGAGACTAAAGGAGAGGGAAGATGGGAGACCAGAAGCCGGGGAAAGATGGGAGACCCAGCAGAAGTCGGCTTATGTTGTTAAAGGGAGAAACTAAAGGCGGCCGAAGAGAGCCCCGTTATTGTTAAGGGGGTGGTATTTATTTGGTGAGTGCTTGCCACGTGTCCTCCATGTAGCTTGCTTAGTGTGATTCCTCTTGCTGCCATGTGTCATCCTTAGTGGGTTGCTTAGTGGGTTCATATGAGGGCGAGTAGTGAGCTGGTTTTGGGTGTCTCATGGGTCGTCTTTAAGAATCCGGAATATTATGCTTGCATACACTTGGAGGTCATTTGAAAATATACCGGGTCTTAGGGCAGCAGAGTGACCCTACTTCCATTGGGGCGTCGCATTGTTACCTCGGACGTGCTTCCTTTCTCAAGTCGCTAAACCAAATACCTCTTTGCATTTCCTCTATCTGAACAGGGCGTCCCTGTTGCAACGCCCCATCCGATTCTGTATGCGGGTTTTTTGTACGCTGCTTAAAAACTCTTTACCAATATTAGCCCCTTGTGTGGAGTATAGCTTGTTGTGCTCCACACAAACTGTTGGTCGCCTTTCTTCGAGTTTTGTACCTCGCCCTGTTCCATTTTTCAACATGGCGAACTAGCCTTGATTGCATTGTTGTGAACTTTTGCACGTCCAGTCATCTGCACATTGACATACCACATGACTAACTTATTATTATATGTCTTATCTTACTGTCTTTATTCAATATGCGCTCTTCATTGTGAATGCAAAAACACAAAATTTTCCCACGCCTCACATGTTCGTTCGGATACCTGCACATTATGCATTGGTTGTTACTTGTATAAATGCTAAATTAGGTCGCCTTAGGCAACCGTGTTAGAACATAATGGAATAAAAATTTAAGTAAAAAGTAATCAGAGAGAGAAATTGCACGGCGTTAACTGTGGCTAACTAGCGAAGTATTCCTCGTGATGATTGCACGGTACTCCTCTGTGGCTAACGAAAGGCGAACCTTGTGTAGATTGCATGGAGCGTATCACACGGCTATGCAAGGCGAACCTTGTGTAGATTGCGCGTAGCGGATTACACGGCTTTGCAAGACGAACCTTGTGTAGATTGCACGGTATTTAGCCGTGGCTAACTTGAATGCATGTGCTATCTGGGATGTTTGTAGTTGTAATCCATATGTATTCCTAATATGCATTTCTGTAATAAACATCAAAGACCTTTTATTAGTCAAAGTATGGGCGTAACCATTTATAATTTATAAGTGATAATTTTGTTATCTTCTCTTTTCGGTATTGAAAATGTATAGCTTTATCCCAAGCAATAATAGCCTTGGGTGCTCCCAAATGAGAATACTTCGGTGCACTTTATAATAATCTCCAAGGTGTTCAAGAGAGATAGCCACTTGTGGTATTGAATGTGTAAAATATTGCTGAGTTTTTTGTTTTGAAGTAGTAGAGAGCCCTCAATAAATTGATAGAAGTGGTACTGTCACGAATTCCTCTGTTTGGTGCTGCCGCCGCGTGAGTGTTGCCATGTGGTAATGGTGCTGCCATGTGGCAGCTTCTCCTTTTTCCCTTTTTTTTTACCACCGCCTTTTTGCGACGGTAATGCCACTTTAATACTCTGCTTCTATTGCCGCCTTCATACTCTGCTTTGTGCCATCGCTGGCAACATAGCCCCTGGCGTAGCGCCTCTTTGTGCCATCGCTCTGTTGGCTCGCCATGTTGCTGACACTTGGCAATTTTTTTTGTTTTGAACTCCTCCGCTTAAGTGACTTTGCCGCTTTGTGCCATCGCCCCGTTGACTCGCCATGTTGCTGACACTTGGCAACTTTTTTTTTTTTTTTAACTTCTGCTCAAGTGACACCTTGTGACTTCTCCTCAAGTGACGCCTTGTATGATGCCTTTTTTTTTTGTTTTTTTTAACATGGCGTCGTGCCCTTCTCTTTTTCTTTGCCATGTGGCGCCCTGGCGCCCTTCTCCTTTTTTCTTAAAGGGAGAGACTAAAGGCGGCCGGAGAGAGAGCCCCGTTATTGTTAAAGAGATGGTATTTATAGCATTTCTTTGGTGAGTTCTTGCCACATGTCCTCCATGTAGCTTGCTTAGTGCGATTCCTCCTGCTGCCGTGTGTCTTCCTTAGTGAGTTCATATGAGGGTGTCATGTGGTTTGCTTAGTGGGTTCATATGAGGGTGACATGTGGCGAGTAGTGAGCTGGTTTTGGGTGTCTCATGGGGCGTCTTTAAGAATCCGGAATATTATGCTTGCATACACTTGGAGGTCTTTGGAGAATAAACCAGGTCTTAGGGCAGCATGGCGACCCTCCTTCTATTGGGGTGTCACCTTGTTACCTCGGACATGCTTTCTTTCTCAAGCCGCCAAATCAAATACTGGTTCGCGTTTCCTCTATCCAAACAGGGCGTCCCTGTTGCAATGCCCCATCCGATTTTCATGGGCTGTATGCGGTTTTTTTGTAAGCTGCTTAAAAACCCTTTACCAACACACCTTTTGAGCATTTGTACTGTAAAACTCCTGCATATAACACTCTTAAAGTTTTTGGTTGTGCTTGCTTTGTTCGACTTTGTTACTTTGTAGGTTATGGTATTGAACATAAAGGCTTAGGTTGTTGGGATCCTCTTTCAAATCATCTTCAAATATCTCACCATGTAACCTTTCGGGAACACACCATGTTCACATCTCTTTCAAAGTTCTGAGAAACTTCTCCTCCTACTTCCCTACATTTACTAATCCTTTAATAAAATTGTTTCCTGATGATTCCTTTGCAGAACCTATAGAGGAGCCCATAATCGATCTTACAACCTTGTCTTTAGATTCTATTCTTGCAGTTGGTATGTGCCTAAAATATCCGAGTCTTCTAACTCTCTTGAATCAACGTATTCTCCTCGACGTTCCTTAAGGTTATGAGAACCTCATGTTAGATTTCGTGATTATCATTGTTTTTTCACTATTGTTACCTTGCAGGAGCCCCACTCCTATCATAAGGGTAGTTCTAATCCTCTTTGGTAGCAAGCAATGACAAATGAAATACAGGCTTTGGAGAAAACTCACAGGGGATTTAGTTGATCTTCCACCTGGAAAAGCACCCATAGGCTGTAAGTGGGTATATAAAATAAAAACACGTTCTAATGGTTTAGTGGAAAGATACAAAGTTTGCCTTGTTGCAAAAGGCTTCGGACACAACTATGGTATTGACTATGATAAAACTTATGCTCCTGTTGCTCGACTTACCTCTGTGAGAAGTTTTCTTGCCATTGCCACCTCCAAAAATGGAAATTATTACAAATGGATGTTAAAAATGCATTCCTTAATGGTGATCAGTGTAAAGAAGTCTATATGAAACCCCCTCTTGGATATTTTGATTCCTCTCAAAAGTTATGTTATCTTCGCCGCAATCTGTATGGCCTCAAACAAGCACCAGGAGCTGGTTTGCAAAATTCAGTTCTACAGACAAACAATTTGGTTTTTTCTCAAGTCCTTATGACTCGGCACTTTTTCTTCGCAACACATCATAGTATTTTTCTTCTTTTGCTTTATTGATGACATGATTATCACTAGAGATGATATTGAAGGCTTTTTTGATCTCAAATCATACATTAGTCAACATTTTAAAATGAAAGATTTCGGTCCACTTAATTATTTTGTTGTCCTTGAAGTTGCTGATACTTCTGATGGATTCCATGTGGCACAAGACAAATATGCCTATGATCTTTTCTCTCGTGCTGGTATCTTGATGGGTGTCAAATCCAACAAATAATAATTCTTGCTTTTAAAAATAATAATAGTGATAAGCAAGATAGAATCCACAGGGATTTGTTAGATTTATTAAAAGAAAACAAAAAGAAATAATGAGGAATTTTGAGATTCAAAAGTAAAAGATAAAATAAAGATAAAAAACAAAATATAAGATATTAATTATAAAACAAATTATATAATATCATAATTGGTTCAAAGATCTGATCACTGACGTAAAGATAGATTTATTTGTTCTTGACTAAACTGGTTATGGTTATTAATAAACTCTAACAACTTGTCCCTTTTTCTCGATAACCAAAGAGATGCTCTATTGATTACTTTCTTTATTAATAAACAACCATATGCAAGCTCTTAGGATTTAATTTACTAACAACATTAACGATATGGAGAACTACCAATTCTAGCCAATAAACACACAAGCTCGGTTCATTTATACTAGATTATATATCCACATAACATAAATTAAAAATCTCTATTATATGTTATAATCAAGTATGTTATTTTACCACTTAGTATTAGAACATTCAAATAATTACGGATTTCAAGTTTCTAATTGGCAATATACTATTATGATCAATCAAACAAGAACCATTTGTACCAACTAATCAAAACAATAATCTCAATTGAGTCAAATATAGAAGATATATAAATAGTAAAGAATAAAGAACGCTCAAATTCAGTTAAATCTCACAAATTTTGAAGAACCAAAACTTCAATTATCTTTTAGCCAGAAGTATAAAAATTAGCGATCCTCCTTGAGTCTTCAATATGTGTATTTCTTAATGTAGGAGGTGAAAGCCCAAGACCCATGACGAATTAGGGTTTGAAAAAAAAAATTAGGGTTTGAAAACCCTAATTTCCAAAAAATCTCGTAGATGGGTCCTAAGGGGTCGCGGTGCCACCTTGCAGTGATTTCAAGGTGTGAGGACTAAGGCTTGGCGCCGCGGCGCTGCGCTGGGTTTCAGGGTTTTCAAGCTGAGGTTGGGCGTTGCGGTGCCCAAAGAAAGCGCCGCTTGCTCTTAGTCTATTCGGCTGAGTTTCTTTTGTTTCTTTGTCGGTCTTCAGCCTTTCGTTTTCTCTTTCGGCACAACGTTTGACTTTACTTCCTTTTGACTTCAAAACATGCTGAATTCATCGATTCTTCATTTTTTTGGTGATCTATGATAAAATAACAAAAACATAACTTAAGTACCTAAAATCTCGAGAACCTATATCATAATAAGGACGAAAAAGTAAGAATCATACATATTTGCTCACTATCATATCTCAGACAACAAAACTGTCTTTACTCCTGTTGAGATGAATGTACCATTTACTCCTCTCGATGGGACACCCCTTAGCGACCCTATAAGCTATCGTCAATTAGTGGGCAGTCTTGTTTACTTTACTATTACTTGCCTAGATATTGAATATACTGTTCATTTAGTCAGTCAGTTTATGATTGCTCCTCGCTCAACGCACTTTGCTGCAATGCTTATTATTCTTCGATATGTCAAAGGTACATTATTGCATGGTCTTCTATTCCCCTCTAGCTCATCTTTTGAGTTAATAGGTATTGAACTACCGATTGACCCAAAATGGTAAGCTATTAGGTAATGGGCCCAATATGTATATCTAACACTCCCCCTCACACAAAAGTGAAATTTTTTTTTCGGCTAGAAACGTGGATCAATCTAGCCTTACTTTGAGGCTGGCAAGTTGTTAGGTAATGGGCCCAATACGTATATCTAACACTCCCCCTCACGCGAATAAATTTTTTTTCGGCTTGAAACGAGGACCAACATAGCCTTACTTTGAGGCTGACATTCTCAATGGTCTCACCAAACACAATGCGTGTAAAATTGGGGACTAACTGTGGCATCGAAGGTTTGAACTTAGGATCTCTTGCTCTGATACCATGTTGAACTACCGATGACCCAAAAGCTTAAGGTGTTAGGTAATTGGCCAAATATGCATATCTAACAATAGGTTACTGTGATACTGATTGGGTTGGTAATCCTACTGATTGTCTCTCCACAACTGGATATTGTTTCTTCTTGGGTGATTGCTTAATTTCTTAGCGTAGCAAGAAACCGATTGTTACTGCTAATCCTAGTACATAAGCTGAATATCATGCTCTTGCGAATGCTACTACTAAACTTGTTTGGCTTCGTTCGTTATTAGGACATATGGCTATTTCCCAATCCTTATTAACTCTACATTGTGATAATAGAAGCACCATTCAGATTGCTTATAATGACATTTTTCATGAATGAACCAAACATATCGAAAATGATTGTCACTTTGTTCAACATCTGGTCAATGGTACTATGCAGCTCATATCTGTTCGTTTGATCAAACTGTTGATATTTTTACGAATCACATCTTCTTGGCCAGTTCAATTATCTTGTGTCCAAACTCAAGCTGTTACCTGCGGTAATGTGTATCATATCAAATCAATTAGCAATATAATTTGATATTGTGAATCATATCAAATCAATTAGTGTGATGTAATTGATATTGATTTGATATTATTAATCGTATCAAATCAATTATCGTAATGTTTGATATTTTAGTATAGTTTCCTATTTTATATTTCGTGTAAAAATAGTGACCTAATTTGTACAAATTGAATATAATCAATTTCATATGATTCAGGTACTCAACTCTGGTACGTTTTTTAAGAGTGATGAAGGCAATATACATAAAATATTATTTTACATTTAATTTTTTTTTTGTTCTCCTCGAAAAAAGACAACAAAAGTATTCCAGAATATCAATGAAGCAAATCCTTCACTATCAACATATGCAATTTGTGCACTTATCACTTAACTTCCAATATTTTGTTTTAAGATTTAAGTTAGAGTTTGTTCTCTTGAGTATTGGCTGAATTCTTTAATGTCCCAATTCTCTTCAATTCAAAGTAACCGTTTGTCATATTCCATTTTAATTTACTGATAAGTTTCATGAAAATGAAATAAAATTTAAAAAAATTTCCTCTATTTTCTCCTCCCTATATTCACTTCTCCGGGTGATGCGAACGTGTGTTATTGGTGAAAACATTCATGAGGAAATTTTGAAAATCATTAAGATATTTGTACCACTAAATATGAACTTTCACTACAAAATGTGAAAGTGTGTATAAGCGCACAATATATTCAGGGTAGAAGCAAGAATTTCTCCTTCTATTGACCTCTTCCATCAACACTTGTATGCTAAAACACGAGAAATACTTGATTGTACCCGGCACACACGGTCCCTAATCCATGGTTAAAATTCACATTCAATAGTGATCATTCCCTCATTCACTATATATGCAACATTTTCCTCATTTGATGTGAACTGTCCCCACTACTACTTGTGAGTGTCACCTGGCACAAGCAATAATTTCTCCTAAAACACCTTGCAAGACAACGAAGCCCAATGTTCAACAAATAATGCCATTTTGTTCTTGTAATTTCATTACTCTAAATCGAACATATACATATATATGTTGGCATGAGTTATGCAAATCAATTAGTCATAATTGTGTAATTGATTAGGTGCTGAAATCTTGTATTTGATTAGG
>JAYMTB010000365.1:0-14963 GCA_036897585.1 Francoa sonchifolia | reverse complement strand
TGAGGTTGAGGCTGTGATTTGGTAGCTTTGATGTTTTGACAAGAAAAAGAGGTTTCTTCTGGTGATACCTGACCACCAGGACACATTGTTGTGCAATAGTTATAAGTTTGCAGTTCTAATTTCAAGGCGGCAAGCATTTCATATTTTTAAAATTTTTTGACTCGTTGATATTCAATCAAATCTTTTGACAATTGAATTCACCCTCTAGTGCGATAGTTTATAGTTCCCCAGTTAGAACTACTTCAGGTTTACTGCTGTACTGGTGAATACTTAACACAAACATTTCTTAAAATGCAAATTTCTCATTCTCTCTCATATAATTTTCTAACATGAGTGTGGTGATTAGTTGCTGCTAATGTTTCACTTTAAAATGAATTTGTACCCAAATAGCATTAATGATTATATTTCTTCAGTTTGTAAATTTCCGCTTAAATGGCACTTGTGTAAATTTAATTTTTTGATGTTTACATTATCTACATTAAGACTCAAAACTTTATGCTGCTTAGTCTCCCACTAAAAATCCGGGGAGCCAAAGGAGTCTACAAGTAAGATGATTGACTTTCTGAAACTCAGACCATGTTCACCATGACTATAGGAATCTTTCAGTTTTACTGAGTTATATTGGAGACGGAGATAGGGGCTGAACTTTTTTAATGTTTCAATTTTAATCTGCATGTTTTCCGTTGTTCAGCGTGGAATGCAAGCACATTTATGAAAAGAAAGCAGTCATGCACACTATACAGACAAAGAATGCACGAGCTCAATGCCCTGTTGCAGGATGCCCTAGGATATTGCAGGCAGAAAAAGTGATTTGTGATCCATTGTTACCCATTGAAATTGACGAAATAAGGTCAATGGCTAAAGAAGCTAACAGGACTGAAGTAATAGAAGATTTTACAGAGCTCGACGAAGAAGAAGAAGAGTAGTCTGACTGATGAAAGTTATTTTTAGTTGACCGGATAACCTTTTCTTTTTGCACCGTATTTTTCAAGTTTATGCATCTCACATGAACTGTAGACAGCAGTACTCGTGTATGCTACTGTCGTATTTTAGGTAGTTTTTCGAGTAAATTTTTGGAGATGTGTCATTATATATCGAGCATGTGTTATATCTAAATTTAGGAATGCTTTATTTGAAATGAAATTTCAGTGGCTATCGAGTTTCTCCCCTCGTGTTTATTAGACCGTCACAATTTTTTCAATTGCATTTGATTTTTAATTAATATCAAGCAAAAAATAACATTTTTAAGTGGTGAAAAAAATACACATTTATTAGTAAGAATTTCAACACTCAGTGGTAAAAGTAACTACGCATAAGGCATTATGCACCAATACCTGTGAATTTGTCACCACTAAAGGTGGATCCAGCGTAAATGAACAGTTTACTCCGGGTATAAGCAAGAATCTCTCCCACCTTATAGGCCTTGACTCTCTCTCATAGCCAAAAGAAAGCGGCAATGGCATTTCCCAGGATTTCTCTGTTTAGGATTTCACCACTTTCCCTAATCTCTCTTTCACCTCTCACCCTCTCCGTTTCTCCAGTCCGCACACTCCGTCTCTCCGCTTCTCTTTCCACCGACCAACACCAACAGCAACAGGACAGCCCATCTTTGAAGGAATACACTACACGTTGGAAGCCCATGTGTTTGTATCACACTCATGGAAAGTGCACAATGGTAACCCTCTCTCAACTAAATATAACCATTGTAGTTGAACTTCAATGTCATTCCACTGATTTTGATGGACTTGGTTTACATTTGAATATTGCATGCCAAGTGTTTGATTAAATGTCTAGACAGAAATTCAAAAGACAGAGAAACTAAATATTGGTTTTTGTGTGTTCTCATTGTTTTAACTTTGCTTTATACGTTGTAAAAATGGCCTTGGTTCAGTTAGCTTAATGTCTTTGACTTCCTTATAATGATAGTACATGTTAGGCTGAAAACAAACGGTTTGATCCCATCAACTGAAGTAGTAATTATTTTTCATAATTGCATCATAGAAAGGGCTTGGTTTTCGTTCTTTTCTTTAGGAACATGTTAAGTTTCTGTTAACAAATTAGTTCTTGTCAGTATGGAAATAAAGATCCTACGTATGCTGATTAGTTTCATAACTGAATCTGAAATTCTGTTACCTTTCAAAAAAGGCTAAATTAAATTTCAATTTTGCAATGTGAACCCCTTGGTTTGAAATATTAATGTAATTTACTCAAAATTATTTGTTAATCGATTTGAGATCATTTTGGAGATAATTTCGTTCACTTGGTGTTTAGTTTTCGCCATGCTGGGGCTTAACCCTTCTCTTCATTTACATTAGGCATGATTTTTTTTCGGTGTTGAAGACTTGTGCCTGAGGAACAGTGATTATATGCTTTATGGGAATTGGGAAATGTTGATTTTAAATATGTGAAGATTTACCATTTCTAATTGGAGTCACTGTGTCACGCAGATGGATGATCCAATTCACCTAGAGAGATTCAATCATAATTTCTCTGAGAAGCTTAGACTGAATGGTATGGAATTGAAACGCGTGCTTTCTCAGAACTTCGATTTCTTTCTTGTGCTGGATTTGGAAGGAAAAGTTGAAATCCTTGAATTTCCAGTTGTTCTGGTTAACACCAAGACCATGGATGTTGTAGATTTGTTCCATAGGTTATACTCTGTTTCCTAATTGCATGTTCATTGGAATGTATTTGAGGGTTTGTTCCTTGTGTTTTGTTATCTGTGTATTCTTTCCAGAAATCTATCATCCATTCTCAAGTGAAACGGAATCTGAGAAAGTGATAAGGAAATGTTTCTTACAAGAACTTTAAACTGTCGAAGGAGGCTTTAGACTTGACCAGTTCAAGAGTTTCTTCTGAACATCATTCGGTGACATTCTTCGTTAGAGTCCAATGTGTTTAGGACAAAGTAGAGAACCTAATGTAGAATGCAACTGCTTTGTTTGACATTCCTTACTACTACAAATATCAATGAACTCACTGTCAGAATTTTTTTTTTTAATAGCAACAGTAAACTTCACTTCCTGATATGTGCATGGAAAAAAAAAATCATCGATTCAGTTTTTCATGTGAATTTTCCAGGTTTTGATTACTAGGTGAGCATGTTTATTTATGTTTACTCTTCAAAACTATCTATGAGACAGTTTCTTAATTGAAGTGGGAATTTCAAATTGTGAAATTCTTTGCTCTGTGTATTCCATAATTTTTGTCTGAAATTATGCTTAAGATAAGATGAATATAATTCTATTTAAACTTGCTTATTTTCTGCTCTTCCTTCTCCGTATGTCTTTCACAGGTTTGTTAGACGGTCAGAAATGAGTGAGCAAAGGATAAACGAATATATTGATGGAAAATATGGCAAACTAGGAGTTGATGGGTATGCTACTTATTCTATTTTAGTAATGTAATAATACTTGTTCAATTTTCCTTACAGCGTTATACAGTTTGTGCATTTGATTTCGAGATAGTTTTTCACAAAAGCTTCTAGATGATATATAAAATACTCCCTTGCCCAAAGATCCTAGTCTCCACTTCACTTGTGGACTCCTTTCACTGGACGAGATGTATATATTGGTCGAAGGTGGTACCACAAAACATACGAAGTCTTTTAAGTGGACATGAAGGGGAGGGAATATGGTAATGTTGGGGATGTGAAGTCAGAGCAAGACTTGATGCTTCAGGATGGAAATGGGTGAGAGGCATATCTTGGATTATAGATGGTTGCTATAACCAGAAGTTATGAATTGGTGTTTTTGAAGAGTATATTGTGGGCTCTTGTCTGTCATGTCCTGATCCAGTAATTTTGACCAATATGAAGTTTTAAGGGGTGTGAGAATTGTGCCAAGGCTGGTGTTTTAGCTGGGTGATGAAACATATTTTAGGTTTTCGTAAGTTGATGGGTTGTCCATAAAGGTTTTAAAGGAAGTATCTGTGTATCTTTTGTGATTTTGGCAAACGTATGTTT
Organism: Francoa sonchifolia; assembly: GCA_036897585.1. NCBI lineage: Eukaryota > Viridiplantae > Streptophyta > Magnoliopsida > Geraniales > Francoaceae > Francoa > Francoa sonchifolia. The sequence goes on along the minus strand of JAYMTB010000365.1, from coordinate 10,999 downwards.
TCTATGTAATAGTTTGCTCAGTTACTCAGTGAATTATCTATTATGTATGCCAAATATTTACCATGTCATTATGGAACTAAATAGATTTTTCTTGGATCTTATTGTACTATGTGAACATGGCCACTCGTTCTTTATATCTCATGTGGATTGCAGTGTTTGGCACGCTACAGCTATTCCATTTACGGAAGTTATTGAACAATTTGAAGCATGGTTAAGTCATCATCACTTGTGGAAAAGGGAGATGGGTGGGCCTCTTGATCAAGCAGCATTAGTAACTTGGTAAGTCAACTACTATTGAGAAGGGTTTTCAAATTTCAGACCCCATACCCGTAAAACACTGGGCACAGAATATAGAATCTCTTTTTGGCATTGTACTTCGTAGAAATCTTTGGGTTTTCATGCCTTGCTCGAAGATGGAAAATGATTTATGAACTTTCGTATTTATAACTGCAATCAAAAATCCTCTTTCAAGCAAACCTGGTTCACCTTGTCCCATAAAAGTAATAAATCTTCAAAGAATTACAATATTGGAAGTTAATGTGCCATATTAGTAAATGATATCAAATGGAGTGGTAAGTGAAAAGTAATTACTAGAAATTTGTTTGCTGATTCATCTGTCTTACTGTTATTAGCGGAAATTGGGATTTGAAAACAAAGGTCCCTCAGCAATGCAGTGTAGCGAAGATGAAGCTTCCCCCATATTTTGTGGAGTGGATCAATCTGAAGGATGTCTATCTAAATTTTTACAAGAGAAGGGTAAGTTCACCTTAGATTTAACTTTTCATTTCCTCCTTATTGTGGCATTGTGGATCCTGTCTCTCCCAATGACTGTGCATTATTGTCATGCAAATCATATAAAAGTTCTCACTTTGTCAACCTAGAAGCAAACACATTATTTAGGAAAGCCAACCCATGTACCAATGACCGGAACAGAATGGACTGATACGTGGAATTGAGTTCTATCATATGTTAATTGACATCCCTCTCATTTCTCTCTTTTTTTTTTCCTTTTTTTTTTATACGCATGCTTTCCTATGGATCATAGGCAACGGGAATGATGACAATGATGAAAGAACTTCAAATACCTTCGTTAGGAAGTCACCATCTTGGGATCGATGATGCCAAGAACATAGCAAGGGTATTGCAACACATGGTTGCTGACGGAGCACTTGTGCAGATTACTGCCAGAAGGACAAGCAATTCTACTGAAAATGTTGAATTTTTGTTCAAGAACCGTATAAGGTAGTCATTCCCAACCCTATATTGTTTCTGGATTACCAATAACTGTAATCAATTCTATCATTTTAAATGCAGGTGAGGTTTTGTTACCTTCATTTTTCAGATCATGGATGAACTCTTACATAACAATTGGGAGATTTTTAGATTACCGGGCTTATAAACAGAGGTACGAAATGATAGTATGGATCACCGCTGCTCAACACTGACAACAAAACGCAAGGGGAGAAGAAGGATGTTGTAATCCTTATAACGATTTCGGGTTTCAGCAAAGATCCTGATGACATTTCAGCTGAGAATTTGGATGGAACATAGAACTAAAACACTGTCTATTTCTCGGTATAGTGGCTTCATTTGGCTTGTAATGTAAAATTGCTGTCACTGATTGCCCATTTATAGTACTTGTGTTGAAAATCTTGTGCACCTTAATGACTTAGCTCAAAATCTTTGGGTCCTAATTACCTCAATAATTGTGTATTTATTAAGGAGATGGAATGATATTGAGTTTTGTCCTTATTCATCAAATATTAAAATATCAGTGAAAACACTTAATTTGAATTGAAATTATGGAAATAAAAATTCTACATCACATTCACATACTAAAATGCTCATGGTATATAAAATAACTTCATTTATACTTGTCCACATTTCTAAAACCTATTGCTATCGAAAAATGACATATGATTCAAATATATATTTGATGTCACTTTAATTTATACATATGTGACCGGAATAATATAAATCATACAAATCTTGATCCCTTTTTATGATTTCAAACTGAACAATACTATGTCCCTCCTACCCCAAATATTGGCTATATATCATGGTAATTGGCAATTGGCAATTTGGCGGGCAATATTTTGGCCAGGAATCAACACATATTTCCACACACTCCTCACTCTCCCTTAACGCGCCTGTACTACAGTCTCCCAAACGAATCCCTCGTATCCCATGTGCTGACACCATTCTAACTCCACGCGCTTCCTTTGCGAGTGTAAATAACCTCAGAAATACCAGTGTTACACTTCTCTCTACTCTATCGCCCTAAGAAGGAAAAAACAGCAAAAACCGGAAGAGACTAGAAGAAGCTTTCTTCAAACCCTTAAATCTGAATCGCATCGCTGAATGAAGGCCGCCTAATGCTTAATCGAATGGATTTATAGGTTCTGAATCTATATCGCTATCTGTTTCAATCTTTTGAATGGATTTGTTTCTCATGGAGGTATCATCGCTGAGTTTTTGAATCATGCGTGATTTTGTTTTCTGTTTGTTATTCCGGCTTGATTAGACAACGAATTGAACGAATAAGATTAACGATCGATAGTCATTTGGTTAGGATTGGTAGATATATATTAGGTTTAGATATATTTGTTATTCTTGTCATGCGATTGTCATCGAATTGGAGGAAGAGTAATAGGTCGGGGTCTCGGCTTCAGAAGAAGCATAAGAGGCTTGATGCTATTTGTGAGAGGGAGTATAATCAGAACCACGGTGATTCTAATGAGGGGAATGGTGGTGTTGAGGTGGAAGGTGGGGAGGAGCTTCGGAGGAGTTCCCGAGTGAGGAAGACCCCAGTGTTTCTTGATGTTTCGCCCCCACTCCCGAAGAAAAGGAAAAGGACTGGTAAGAGTGGAATTGAGGAGAATGTGAAGAAGGGTTGTTCACTGCGTGTAAGTGAGGATGAAAATGAGAATGAGAATGAAGGTGAATTTGAGGCACCAGGGAGTTGGAAATCAAGGTTGAGAGCTAGGGGCAAAAATGTGGGTTCTGGAATGAAGGAAAATAGTGGTTCACCACGGGGTAAAAGGAAGCTTTTCAAGGAAATGGATGAAGAGAAGGTGGTGATTAAATTGAATGGGAATGAGGGGGAATTAGAAGGCTTAAAGCAAACAGATGTGAGGTCGAAGCGGTCTGGGAGGATTAAGGTTTCTAGTGGTTTGATTGATGGGGAGAAAGAGACTGATTCACTTGGCACTAAATATGAAAATGAGAAGAATGAAGTAGAGACCGTGGGAGAGGACGGTGAGGACATGCAGCTTTTTGAGAGTGAAATTGGTGACGAGAAGGATATAGAGGAGGGTAACGGCAGACAGATAGTTGAGGAAGAGGAGGCAGAAACATCGAATTCTGTACGGTCAGAGGAGGGGTACATTGACAATACTAATGTAGAAACAACTAAACAGATTGATGCAGAGCTGGAACAGTCAGGACATGTGGAGGAAGGAGAAGATCAAAGGGATATTGTAGAAGAAGTTGCAGTTCCTGCAAACCAAGTAGAAGATAGCAGGGGTATTGATGAGAGGGATGCAAGATTGATCAAGCTTGATGAAAAACCATCTGAAGATGAAACTGCTGCAAAGGTGGATCAGTCTAACGATCAGTCACCTGATACACTAGGCAAGCCTCGCATAAAAGAGGGGAGGCATTGTGGTTTATGTGGGGGAGGGACTGATGGTAAACCTCCAAAGAAAATAGTTCATGATATCGGTGATAGTGAAAATGAGGCATATAGTGGCACTTCAGCTTCTGAGGATCCTAACTACGACATATGGGATGGTTTTGGGGATGAACCGGGCTGGCTTGGACGTCTCTTGGGTCCTATAAATGATCGTTATGGTATCGCTGGAACGTGGGTTCATCAACACTGTGCTGTATGGAGTCCGGAGGTGTGAATTTTTTCATTAACTTTGGCTATTGACTTATTCTTCTTCCTCCAGGTCTAAATGAGGGAATTCTTCATTTATGGGCATGTCGTATGTTTATTGTAAGATAGATGCTGATTATTATCTACCAAATAAATAAGTTAATTGTTGTAAGTTTAGCTTTTTGCTAATTACATGTTCTGCTATTTTTCTTCATTTTTTCATTCCTCTGCCAGTTGGACAAGTATGTGTCTTTGGCTTCTGAAAATTTTAATGTTCAAGTCACTTGTCATAGTTTCCTGGTATATCCAGACTTCATATTAGGGTGGTTAACTTAAGGTTTTTCCATTAAAACTCTTATGTTTCTGGCACCCTTTGATGGACTAATGGAAGTTAAAATTTTCCTTCGAAAAAAGTTGAAACATCCTAGCCTCAGATTCCACCTCAAGGTTGTGTGGTTGCCATTAAGATATAGGCTCCTAACTTTGCCACAAAGACTACCTTATACTAGTGAAACTGCTTATAATGGAGTTGAAGGAAGGATAAAATATGCACTTGTGCTCCTATCGTCCCTTCTTACGTTTACAAATTGGATAATATTTGGTCAAGTATCCCTTGATACATTCTTTATTAGGAACTTGTGAAGGGACTCTGACAAAGTAATATATGTACAATCCATGAATTGTTTGAATTTTTATAATTTTAGACTTTCAGTGAAGTTTTTAATGAACGAAAATTTCTTATTGGTGATCCCTAATTTCCCAATTTATACTGTCTTTTCTTTGTTCACTGAAGAACGAATAATGAGGAAAACATTAGTGGGGTAGCCTGAAGGAGGGTGTTTTTCATGCTGGTTGGTTATGCTTTCAAGGGCATTATTATTATATTGGCTTAGTCAAAATTTGGACTGCTTTATTGGTCATCTATATGATTAACTTAGTTCCACATGTGTTGTTTCTTCCTTCAACCAAATTTTATGAGTTTTGTCTGTTCTGTAAACAATGGTTTGTTCATGCCCAACATTCTAAGCGATTTCCAATACTTTTCATTTTAATGAGAACTATGCACTGCAGTGATGTTGATGATATTTCTCATGCATGAATATTTGCTAATGTCTTGTTTCTATTGGCAGGCATGCCTCATTTTTTGACATTTATCATTTTAATGATAACTCTCCAGTGATCTTGGTGATATTATATCTCTCATATCCTACATGAATTTTGCTGATTTCTTGTTTCCCTTAGATTATCAGGATTCAAGTAAAAATCATCTGTGTTGCCGTATGATGGAACATGTTTATAGGAAGTAAGCAACGAGATCTTTGCCACTAGATTGTCGACAAATTTTTTATTTGTATTCTGAGTACTTTTATTTGTTTCTCTTATAATTTTCAGCTTCACTTCTGCTGCTTGAAGTTTATAATTTTATTTATTTCATTCCCTTGTGTTTCAGCAAATATACATATGTTGTTTTTGCCTTTGCAGGTTTATTTTGCTGGTTTGGGGTGCTTAAAAAATGTAAGAGCTGCACTTTTCAGAGGAAGAGCATTGAAATGCAGTCGCTGCGGGAGGCCTGGTGCAACTATTGGATGTCGGGTTGATCGATGTCCAAAAACATATCACTTGGTTGGTTATTTTTAATCTGCTAATGAGAAAGTTATAGTTTATCCGTTTTATTTCAGATCCAAGGCAGCAATTTGATGCATACCAAATTTACGACAATCCTTATGATATGTTTTTCATCTTTAATGCCTGTTGACATACAGAATTTTATATTTTGCAGCCTTGTGCACGAGCTAATGGTTGCATTTTTGATCATCGCAAATTTCTTATAGCTTGCACAGATCATCGACATATCTTCCAACCTCACGGTAATCAATATTTGCACCGGATAAAGAAAATGAAAGCTAAGAAAATGAAGTTGGATATGAGGAAACTGTCAAATGAGGCTTGTCGTAAGGATATTGAAGCAGAAGAAAAGTGGCTGGAGAATTGCGGAGAGGATGAAGAGTTCTTAAAACGTGAGAGCAAAAGGCTTCATCGAGATTTGTTGAGAATTGCACCAGAGTACATTGGAGGCGCGGACTCTGAAAATGGAAAGTTGTTTCAGGGTTGGGAATCTGTTGCAGGGCTTCAAGATGTTATCCGATGTATGAAGGAGGTTGTTATTTTACCTCTATTATCCCCTGAGTTCTTTAGTAGCCTCGGCCTGACACCGCCTAGAGGAGTTCTTCTTCATGGGTATCCTGGAACAGGTAAAACTCTAGTGGTGCGGGCATTGATTGGTTCATGTGCTCGTGGTGATAAACGGATAGCGTATTTTGCTCGTAAAGGTGCAGACTGCTTGGGTAAGTATGTGGGTGATGCAGAGCGCCAGCTGAGACTCTTGTTTCAAGTAGCTGAGAGATGTCAACCTTCAATAATATTTTTTGATGAGATAGATGGGTTAGCACCTTCCCGCACGAGGCAGCAAGATCAGACACATAGTTCAGTTGTTTCCACCTTGCTCGCTCTATTAGATGGTATAAAGTCACGAGGTTCAGTTGTTGTTATAGGTGCAACAAATCGTCCCGATGCTGTTGATCCAGCATTAAGGCGGCCTGGGAGGTTTGATAGAGAGATCTACTTTCCACTGCCATCAGTTGAGGACAGAGCTTCCATTCTTTCGCTTCACACACAAAGGTGGCCAAAACCAGTTTCTGGATCCTTGCTCAAGTGGGTTGCAAGAAAAACTGCAGGCTATGCCGGTGCTGATCTGCAAGCACTTTGTACTCAAGCAGCTATGATTGCTTTGAAGAGAAATTTCCCATTGCACGAAACTTTATCTGCCGCTGAAGAGAGAGCTCGTAATGGTAACCGCCTTCCTCTTCCTTCCTTTGCAGTGGAGGAGAGGGATTGGTTGGAGGCTCTTTTGTGCGCTTTGCCTCCATGTTCACGTAGAGAAGCAGGAATGGCTGCTAATGATGTAGTATGTTCATCTCTTCCCACCCATCTGATTCCATGTTTGCTGCAACCATTATCCATCTTGCTTGTTTCACTTTCTCTTGGTGAACATCTCTGGTTACCGCCTCCTCTTTTAAAAGCCGGGACAATGATCAAAAGTGTGATGGTTTCTGCTTTGGATAGGAAGAAAATGCCTAGTGATTGTTGGTGGTTCCATGTTATTGATTTTCTTCAAGAAGCAAGTGTTGCTGAAGAGATAATGAAAAAGCTTTCATATGCCGGCATTGTAGTTGGAGGGGCTATATTTGGTGATTCTGATGGCTTTGAAGGTGATAATGATGATGACTGCAAAAATATTTTACCATCTATAGTGCATCAGGGAAGTTCTCAGGTCAATTTGTTGCAAAAGACATCTACTTCATCTGGAAGAAGATCAGGCTATCGAATATTAATTTCTGGAAGCCCCAGGCTTGGCCAGAGGCATCTAGCTTCTTGTCTTCTTCACTGCTATGTTGGGCATGTCGAAATTCAAAAGGTTGACTTGGCTACTATTTCACAAGAAGGACATGGAGATGTGCTGCTAGGCCTAACACAAATATTAAGTATGTTCTTTCTGATTTGAATGAGGTTCACAGAATGCCTGGCTAAATACATGCGCCTGTTCATTCTCGTGTTTCAAGTGTCATTCTTTCTGTATAGTCATGACTTTTTAAAGAGGGTTGGGATCCAGCTGTTAGAAATTTTGTAGAATTGGCATGAGTAATGCACGACGTAAAATATTAAGTTGTTTAACATTTAGTTTCTTTGGTTTAATTGTCTACGTGATTGAATTGGACCTAGTGTGTTTGGAGTTTTCTATTAGATTTTCCTACCCTTCTTTGTAGTTTAAATTTTTCTTCAGGAACTATTGTTTACCTGGTTCAGTTTGGAACTATTAGTCATTGCATTCTCGTTACTTATTTCAGAAGTTTGGCTGTGCTTGGTATTGTCTCTGAATTAATAATCTATATGGATTGACAGTAAATGTGTCTGAGACTCAAATTCTGGCAATTTTTATATGGGATTTTGTCAGGCAGGCTTTATATTACACCACAAAAATACATTGTGTGCTTTATTGTACTAATTAAGTGCTTTTGTTGGTGGTTTTATTGTAAAACACTTAGAGAGGGGGAAATGTTTAAATTTAAAACCCATGTGTTTGAGGTCTTAAGACTTTGAAATTCTTTTCTTGCATTATATGGATCTTATATTCAGACAAGAGTCTTTACACTTCAACATGAAGATACTTGCATTGATGTGGCAGTAATAGTATCTAGACTCCATTCCTATGGAAAATGCTCACCGTATTTTATTTTTATGGCAGAAAAATGTGCCATTGCGGGCACATGTATAGTATTTATGCCGAGGATTGATTTGTGGGCTGTGGAGTCACATCAAGTCACTGAGGAGACTGACACTTGCTTAAGAAACTTTGAATGTTCTGAGAAGAAAGATTCTACAACTGGTCTTGTAGTTGAAAAGCAGGATGGACCTTCTCCATTGCAAGGCAAAGTATCAGATATAGAAGAGCCCAAAGGTTCTTGCCAAAGTGTTTCACATGCTTGGATCTCATTTGTTGAGCAGGTCGAGTCCATGTGTGTGTCCACGTCCTTGATGATTTTGGTATGTATGGAGCTCTTTCATTTAAAAAAATGTATCAGTGGTTTTTCATGTGTGTAAGTTCACTATTTGATTCTTCTCTTTTTCTATGAAAGGTACATTACTCTTTCTTGTTTAAGCAATCAGGTTATGTTTTTTGTCTCTATAAATTTGAAGTTATATTTATGAGGAATCTTTGACTCAGTGACTGATAGCAGCAATTATTGATAGCACGGAAACAAGTAGTACTCACTCCCAAACTAAGAGTCTTCTTTTGGTTCACTTTTTTAGGAAACGGCATTAACGCATTTATGTGCAACTAATTTGGCATTGATGTAGACTGCCCCTTCATTTTAGAGTAAATTAAAGCATTCAAAATCTAGTTACTTTTATTTCAACATAAAGAGGGTAATTTGGTAATGTTGAAAAATGATGTAGTTAGTTTTCAACTGGACTCATAATTTGGGATAGAGGTGTAATTATCAGTATAGTTAGGCTTGTAATAATATGCTCTACTTTTCTTCTTACCTCTACTGATCTAAATCTCATGTTTTCGAAACATCGTTAAATTTAAATATTTTTCTATGTCTACAGGCTACTTCAGAAGTTCCATATCAACTACTCCCGAATAGAATAAAGCAGTTCTTTAAGAGCAGTGCGTTGAAATGCAGCCGCTTAGCTCCTTTGGAACACACAATACCCCGATTTTCTGTGCAGCTTGATGGGAACTTCAACGATGATATGGTGATCAGGCTGTCTGCAGCAAAGTTATCGAGGGATATAATTCAAAAATCTATTCAATTGTTTCATCAAAAGTTGCACTCGCAAAATTTATGCAAAGAATACAAACCTAGTGTCTCTCATAAGACTAGTACAGATAACATATCTCTGGATACAAATCAAGGATCAGCATGTGAACACCTTGGAAAATTACAATTGCCTGATGATTCCTTCAAGAAAAGTTCACCTCCACCGAACAACAAAACTGTGAAAGGGAAATCAAGCTTGCTGTTAGCAATATCTTCATTTGGCTATCAAATTTTGCGATATCCTCATTTTGCTGAACTTTGTTGGGCAACATCCAAATTGAAAGAAGGTCCCTCTGCAGATACAAATGGACCTTGGAAGGGCTGGCCATTCAATTCTTGCATTGTCCGTCCTGATAACTCATTAGAAAAGGTAGCAGTTGCATGTAACTCCAGCAGTGTTAAAGGCAAAGAAAAGTCTGGTTTAGTCAGAGGCCTAATTGCTGTTGGTTTATTGGCATATAGAGGTATGTACACATCACTTAGAGAAGTCTCCTTCGACGTACGGAAAGTGCTTGAGCTATTAGTTGGACAAATTAATGCTAGAGTTCTAGCTGGGAAAGATAGACATCAATATGTTCGTCTTTTGTCTCAAGTGGCTTATTTGGAAGATATGGTTAATAACTGGGCATATGCACTCCAGAGGTACTGTTGCTATTATCATGAATATGCTTGTAAAAATTTGTTTCCTTTTGCTAACTGTGATCTAACGACATTTCTTTCCATTTCAGTTCGGAGTTGGTAGTACAAATGATAGGGGAAAATTCTAAGGTAAGTACCATGGTGGAACGTCCAGATAATCATGACGCACGGTTGGATAATCCAGTTCAAGGTGAGGAAGTTCATCCAATTGTTGCCAATGGAAGCTCCCATGTATTAAAATTGTTGGGAGAACGTTTCAACAATTTTGCTACCGAAAATATTGAATATGTTGAATTGAACAAAAGAGACGGTGATCTTGGTTGTCCTGATACTGAGGGGAGGCATATGATTGCTGAAGACATTTCTGCCAGGCAAATTGCCCCCTCAGGTTCAATTCCAGTTAATGATGTTCAAAGGTCTATCACTGCAGATCAATTGGATGGTAAAACATTGAATAATCAGAGTGGGCCAATCTTTGAAACATCTGAATTAGTAAATACGAGTAATGGAGTCCTTGATGGGAATAATGGGTCGTTGAGACATCCTAATGGATCTGTGTTTACAGAGTCTATTGTCCTTTCCAAGGATGGTCACTGTAGTTCAGATGAATTGTGTGGTGTTAAGCTCTCTGAAACGGCCGAGACTGAAATTTCTTTTGATGATGGTAAGCCGGAGGCAGATGAGCAAATTGAAGATACAAATTTGTCAAGAGAAGCAGATGTTCTTTCTACCAATTCTAGTGTTGTATGTCTCTATCACTGCTGCTCGGAATGCCTATACACCCTCCATGATTTACTGCAGAAGTTTCTTATTCACGAATGCGGTATGAATAAAAGCCATTGGAGAGTAGAAGCCGTTCATGATTTTGTTGCATCATTATCCGTGGATCTTCTTTCAGCCGTTACTAAAGGTTATGTTGCTGAAAGTGACAACAGTTCGGTTGATGAAAGCCTAAGAAACTGTGGTTGCAAGATTTCGCGATATGGGTTAGTTGTGCCGGTGGAATGCGATTGTCACTACATAAGCAGATGTGGGACGGGTGCAAATACGTCTCGAAACACTCAAAACGTCTTTGAATCAAAATTTATATTCA
>JAYMTB010000364.1:0-14967 GCA_036897585.1 Francoa sonchifolia | reverse complement strand
GCCAAAGGTTTCACACAAATGGAGGGAGTGGATTATGATGAAATTTACTCATCGGTAGTGAGACACACCTCAATTAAGGTGTTGATATCACTAGTCACTGAATTTGACATGGAACTGAAACAACTTGATGTCAAGACGACATTTTTTCATGGAAATATAAAGGAAAAGAGATACATGACTCAACTTACTAATTTTATTTTTCAAGGTAAGGAAGACAAGGTGTGCTTGCTCAAGAAGTCACTCTATGTACTTAAGCAAACAGCACCAAGGATGTGGTACTTTAGGTTGGTAGAGTTTATGTTGAAAACAGGATTTGTTAGAAGCATGTTTGATAGTTGTGTGTATCTCAAATGGCTTGAGAAATGTATTGGGATATTTCTATTGCTTTATGTTAATGACATATTGATTGCATCAACAAACAAGATCGAAATTCAGAAGTTGAAGAAACAGCTGAATGCTGAATTTGAAATGAAGGATCTTGGGTGTGCAAGAAGGATTTTAGGGATGAAAATCATGAGGAACAAATCATGCTCAAGTTTTTTCTTGTCTCAAGAAAGATACAAGAAAAAAGTTTTTGAAAGATATGCAATGAGCAATGCTAAGGCTGTCTCAATACCCTTAGCGAATCACTTCAAGCTCTCAAGTGAATTGTGTCAAAAAACAGATGAAGAGAGAGCTGAAATGATGAAGGTACCTTATGCCAATGCAGTGGGAAGTTTAATGTATTCGATGGTATGCGCGAGGTCGGATCTTGCATACGCTGCAAGTATGATTAGTCGGTATATGTCTAATGCGAGGAGGATACATTGGGAAGCAGTGAAATGAGTGTTAAGGTATGTGAATAGTACAACAGCCTATGGACTGCACTACAAGAAAACTGCGGGGCATGAATCAAAGATTGAATGGTATTGCGACTCGGATTACTCGAGAGACCTAGACAAAATAAAGTCTTTGACAGGTTATGTGTTCTCTTTATTTGGGAATCTTGTGAGTTGGAAAAGGTCCTTACAATCGGTAGTTGCCTTATCAACTACGGAAGCGGAAAACATGGCAATCACGGAAGCATCAAAAAAAGCATTGTGGTTGAAAGGGATAGCACAAGAATTTGGGATCATGCAAAATAGGGTTACGATATGGCGCGACAGTCAAAGTGTTGTGCACTTAACGAGAAATCATAGCTTCCATAAAAAGACCAAACATATTGACATTAGATTCATTACATTAGAGATCAATTTCAAATGGTCAAATGATTGTGAAGAAGATTCATACGGATGACAACACGGCGGATATGATCACTAAGGTTGTAACTACAATCAAGTTCAACAAGTGTTTGGATTTGATTCGAGTCACGGAATGACATCTCGGTTAATGGAACAAGTCTTCAAAGTGTCTCAAGTTGGTCCAAGGTGGAGAAGTGTTGAGAATTGGTCCAAATTGAGGTTAAATAAGAAAGCGGTGAAAGAAAAACAAACAAAAAGACTGAAGGGTGGCTAAGCACCAACCGCCTAGGCGCCCATCTAGGGCGCTGTGGCGCCACTGTCTCAGTCACAAAGGCTGAGTGCAGGCGCCTATGTTGTTATTTATATTTTTGGTTTGTTTTTCAGTTATTCTTCGGGTGATGTTATGGTCTTTTTTAGAGGATTTGTGAGCAATCTTGGAATCTGTGTGTGAATCATTTGAGAGGGTTGTAGAGAACTTGTTCTTGATGTACGATATTAATGCATTGAGTTCTCTTAGATGTTAAGATTTCTAACATTTGGTTGTATCTTTCATTTGAATACAAAAGAGTTTATTGATTGTTCATCTCTTATCTCTCCTCTTATATTTCTTTCATTCTTGTTTCCACGTGCGATTGTGTTGTTGTACCAGTTTATCACATGACACTTAAATTTTCAAAATATTTTTTCTCTCTATTTTTCCTTTTTTTCATTTTCTTTCTTCTTCTTTTTCTATTATCTTCTCTCTTCTTACTTCTACTTTTCACTGATTCCTTTCATTTTTTTTCTTCTCTCTTCTTCACCTTCCTTTTTCATTTTCTCTTTTCTCCTTCTCGTTCAATAGAGATTCTGATTTATTGCTATGTTTTTATCAGTTTTCAGAGATTTTATTGTGAAATCAAAAATCCAGAATTAGATTTGAATTGATTTCATTTTTTTTATCTGAATTTATTTTTTCTGTTTTTTATGATTTTTAGTGAAATTTTTTATGATTTATTTTCATCAATTTTCAAGAAATGAAATTTCAAAAATTTCAAAAAAATTTGTATAATTTGTAAAATTTTCATCTGTTTTCATCAAAAACATAAAACTTTGTATAATTTCAAAAAACCAGATCAAAGAAATGAAATCCAATTCTGGCTTTCTTGAAATCATACAGAAATTTATGTTTTTTTTAATTATTTTTAGTGTATAATTTGAATTTTTAGGGTTACCCATTTCTTCATGTTTTTCCTTTTACAGAAAAATTTCTCGATATGGATCAAGGAACAAGAAAAGAGGAGGAGAAGAAGAAGATGTCAAAAACAACGGAGAAAAAGAGACTCAAAATGACAAGTGTATGAAATTATGAGTATTTGATTTTCCATGGTTGAATGAAGACTAATTTTCATAGAATCTCCATCGAAAGAGAAAGAAGGAGAAAAAAGAAAATGAAAAAGGAAAAAGAAGAAAGAAGAAAAGAGAAGTAAAAAATGAATAGATTATGTGAAGTAGATAGGAAAAAAAAAATAACATAAAATTTTAAGGTAGAAGTATTTTGTTATAAATATTAAATTTGGATGGTAAAATAATTTAAATGATAGTTTGAAAGTATATTTTGTTATAGTTGTAATAGTTGAAAACAAGCCTAAAATTTTTAATTATAAATTATAATTTTTATATAATCCAAATAGTAAAATTATAATCATGACAAATTCCAATTTTCATAGAATTGTAATTGAAATTTCAAATTCCAATTATATCAGAAAATACGCATCAAGCAGACCTAAAGCTCTTTTATGACAATGTAAATGAGAAGAATAATATCAATGGGAGACATTTTAATAATTATAGGTATGAGCATACATGGTGTGAACATATTAACCAAAAGGTTAAGGGTGCGAGTATTTTCTACTATATGCTGATAGACAAAGGGGTTTGGAGGATTAACTGAATTCGTGTTTTTTACCATCTCCTTCTTGTATTATGCTACTTTATCCATAACCCCATTTCAGATCTTACAACCAAATTAATGGAAAACATAAAATAGCTTTACTTGTGCTTCTTTCCACCAGCCAGAATACGTTGGATTTGAAGCCCACGACTGAAAGCTTGGTTGAATAGAAGTCTGGTCTGGAACTCTGACACGAACGGGAACCAGGCTAGTGTAGCCACTGGTGTAAAGATAACAAGTCCCATAATGTACTCGTACCCTTTCGCTAGAGCTTTGACAGATCCCCACATTCCGAAAGCATTTACTAATGGTCTGCATGCTTGTGCTATCTGCGTATTCAGCAGACAATAGTCAGCACTGAATGAAAGATTCTTATCAACTTGCTTGGAAACTATTACAGGCACTGAATACCATAGTCAGCACTGAATAGAAAAAAAAGGCTCAGCAAAAGAATGGTTGAATTACAGGCATCGGCATAGAATAAAGAAGCAAAGCTGTTCAAATCCAACTAACATATGTTAATGAAGATATAAAGATTTTCAATTATTCTTTTTCTAGGAAATCATCCTTAGCACAAAATGGATCTGAACTTGGGTTTACAACATGTAACAAAGATTCCTATATCTTTCATTCATTCCATAACTAACGGGGGTAATCTAATTCAAGTTCTTTTGATTTCAATTATCAAACAAACATAACCTTAATCGGATGATGTTCATAACCAGACAAAAAGACAAAATAAACTGTTAACAGTTATTTAACTGACCGAGAGACATTTTTTATACAGCTACAATAACTTATACACATTGAAGGTATGTCAAGAACTAAGAAAGAGATCAATAGAAACAGAAGAGGTCTCAGAAATATGTGATACATACCTGTAAAAGTGCCCATCCTGTTGGCATGAAGGCCAGTATGCTTTCGAAAATGTCTCCAACATTGAGGCTAAGGAATGTGAAAAGCATGACAAGAGTGACTATGGACCCAATAAACAAGAACAGCTTCAGTAGTCTGAACATCAGCTGGAAATCTGCACTGAATTTCTGTCTGCCCATGGACACAATCTGCAGTTCAAACATGTACCAGTTTAGAGCAAAGACCTTAAATCAGATCCTTTTCATTCAGAACGTGGTAATAACTAACCTTTACAATGATCATTACACCAGCAATGACCAGCCAAGATAGACCATAGACCTGGAACCACAAAAGCAGATGAGATCTATTCTCTATATTCTAACAATAAGAAGCCCTACATTCAAGATCTTCTAACCCACTTCAAATGAAGTTCACAATCTTAAATCAATTATGCCTCAACTGGGATGCATCTGGGTTCCAATCAATGCCAAACAGACTCCCAGTCATTGTAAAGTTGATCTCAAAATTTCCAACTGATGAAACGAGAATTGGCATGGAAAATGATCAAAGTTTCAATGGCAGGTCTCTAAGTGGGAATCTTAAGGTTTTTGGAACTCATTGACACTTCAACACTGTTAACAGGATACTTGAAAATTTGATATAGAACAAAAATATTAAATGCGAATAAACCAGTTATTACTTACAATGATGCCCGTATTTTTATTTGCCACGTTTAGATGATACACAATTCCATACTGATAAATGAAGAAGCGCAAAGCAAGAACAATCTCCCAGAATCGTCCTAAAAACCCAGTGTGCTGTAGGTGTTCCTGTTCCTCGTCCCACCATGACTCCCAGCTCTTGTTTGCTGGCACACCAATACCACCTCCGCTGCTCATCCACTTTGACCAATCATCCCAGTCATCCACTATCTTTTGCCATTCAAATCCAGAAGGGTTAAAGAGGAAAGGAGCATACAACCAAGAACACACTAAGAACCACATTGAGAATGTGAGGAGTGTATAAGATACAGCACCCTTAGCCGCTGAACCATAAATGTGATAAGCTATAAGCAATATCATAAGTTCTATCCCTTTTACAAAATGACTCCTTGAGTACATCCTGTAGTTCTCTGCAAACTTCTCATGCCGGACCACGAAACCACGCCCAGTTGCTCTGTATTTAGCCCCACCATGAAGGATAGTGCGCCCAAAATAATGGGCCTTTGTCCCAAGTGAGAAAGTAAAGAAGACAGCTGCTAGCTGAAGTTCCATAATTATTATGTCCCCTAATGCAGTTCTGAACCCTCTCTCCAGTCCCATCTCCATGACCATGGGCAAAGCCATCAAAAACCCTATTTGAACAATGGATTGGGATGTCATGGCTGCCTTAAGAGGATCATTTCCCCTGGATCTTGCAACCTTGACTATCGATTCCTCCAATCCACTCAATGATAGGTAAAGTTTTCCATACAAGTACACATAGACTATAAGGACAACTATCTGCACAAAAGACGAAATTTTCTTAGATTAGTAAAGGACATGCGAAGACGAGTTAGAAAAACCGAAGTTGACTTCTTGTAGAAAACCTAAATGTTCACATTTATATATCAACCTATAATTTTTAAATATTCTGATTGGAATAAACAATCACTTTCACTTCTGTTCTCATTTCGTTTTCCTTGGAAATGTGAGATGTGAAGGGTAATACAGCTACATATCTAGATTATGGTAGAATTTATGCTCCACTTGGAACTTATAAAAATGGGCAGAAAGGAAAAGAAGATGACAACTCTAAGCAAATGAACAACATTAAGTTGCTATGTATCCCGTTTTACTTTCCATCAACTTTCTCAAAAGCCAAACTAACCATTAAAATTCCAAGGATTTCCCAATTTACTTTTGTGAAAGAGTAGTCCAACTTTCTTTGATCTTGTAATTAATGTAATAAGAATGAGAATTACCATGGAGCTGACATAAAATCCTACTGTTGTAAAATAACAAGACATCATGCGGAAAAAATCAAAACGATGGCCTAAGCGATAGATATCCCTGCTGAGTGTCTGCTCCCCGTTGCCACAGGCCACTTTTGCTTCAAAGAGCGAGATTTGGTTGAGCCCAACATCTCTACCCTTCCCAACTTGAATATACTCGTGGTGCGTAATATTCCCTCGTCGCAGTGTTGAGTTGAAACCTAAATCAACAAAATACACATCAACAAGAAAAACTAAATTTCAACAGATTCTTAGAAGTAGCCATTTCAAGAAAGCTACCAGCAAAGATGTCCTCGCTCAGGTTGATGCCACGAGAAGCCTTGCTCATGCCCCCACGGGTAATGTGGAAGATTCTATCAAACACATCTGGATGACCGTAGTGGAAACGAACTCTAAAACAACCAATAAGATTAAGGTATAAATTATTCTGTTCAACCATACTTCTCAATGTGAATTTCATTTAATGCTACCATAGAAAATGATGTCCCAATTTCATCTACTTGGGGATGGCAGAGAAAGGTTAAAGAATTCACTCCTATAATTTCGTCCATACCTAAAGGACAACTAATAAACGTGGTTATAGCAATTGGACTTCTCTCAACTATGTAATTTTTATAATGAGCCATTCAAATAAACAGTAAGTGATGTGGAGTTCACCGGTATAGTTGTTTAATTGAAGTACAAAGAAGAACATACTTCAGAGGTCTTGCAAGAACTCTTTGACCAAGGGTAACAAAGCTTGTTTCTTGGTTTGACATAAACCAGGCTAAAGAAGAGACACTGCAAAACAAATGTAAAAAATAATTAAAATTACAGCATGTATTAACACACAACTCAAAATCAAAACATATAACACTTAATTTACCAGTGCTTATATTTATTTTCTTTTATAGAAATTTCTTGAACAGTTTCATTTTAAAATTTGTGAAACGAATGCACCTATAAATTTTTGTGAATCTTTCTTCATTTTTCCTTCATTTCTAGAATATTTTTTTCAAATTTCTCATATTGATTTTCTTTACCTTCCAGTAAAGATGTGCTCACGAACACCTAAAATTGTAGGTTGCCGCACCCCATGATCTCCGTTAAATTCTTCCAAAAGGTTGCGCATTTTGAAAGCTTCCTCCAGGTAATTATCCTGCAAAAACTCATTTTGTAAATTGTCAAAAAGGCCCCAAATAACATGAGTTAAACTGCGAAAAGTTTCAGCTCTCTAAAGGTTTACCTGGTTCATGTCAATGGTCTGAAGAGCTTCCCCACGAGTAAAAATTATAGCATGGTTCTGATTTTCAGGCTTTCCTTCCCCTATCTTTGGTGAACCCGGCAACTTTATACGATAAATTTCCTTTATAGAGATATATCACTATTAGTGTTAGTGATGTTAGTAAATATCTGCATATTGGTTCTGTTCAGAGATGAAAGTAAAATTACCTGGTCAAGATTATCTACAGCTTTAACCAATACGGAATAATAAACCTTATGTACTTTTCCCCCTTCTCTTTCTTCAACTTCATCAATATAGGCTACACGAAGAGATGGATAACTGTAAGGAAGCACCAGGAGTCAGTTTAACAAAATGGGAGGTATGTAATAATGGAACTTATTGCGGTTATTAGATGGAAAACTTACTTAACCATCAAATTCAGAATGTCTGTTGCACGGCGATCTCCGCTTCTCTTCTGATTCCCATAGATTTGACAGGTAGCAACATATGTGAATTTCATGTCAGCAACAGCTTCTAACTGTGCATATAGGGATCTCTGGCTCTTCTTATCTTCCTCTGATGGAACTGTGATGGCTTTGTAGCCTTCTAGTATCTCTGCTCGCAAGAAAAGGAAAGCAAAAAGAATTACCTTCAAAAATTAAATTCTTCAACACAGAGTAAGCATCATCCCCAAAACAAACATAGCCAAGAACATTATAATGATAAAAAAGCAAGAGGTAGATGCCTGGAGTAAAAATCCATGCCACATAATGACAGAGGACAGCCACATAACTTAAGCATTGAATATTACAAGCCTTAGCATTCAACTTACGGCAGTAATAAAATGAGAGATGGAAAGAATTTATTGTACGTAAATCTTAATTTTGATACGAAAAAACTGTACTTTCTCCATAAAACCTGGCCTAACATTATCAAAGCAAAAGGCTTTAATAGAAATCCATGGAAAACATAGATACTGCATCTTCCAGAAAAACTTTGGTAGTTCAAAACTAAATATTTCATATTTTGTCAGCATTCAAACAATCAATCTATTCCCTCAGGATGCTTAACTGCAGTGAGTAGAACACTCTGACAGACTTTATGTTTTAAATTATTGTTCCACATTCCACAGACTATTGCAAAATGCTATTAAGCTCTTACCAGTTTCAGAAGCCATGTCAAGAAAAGCCTGAAGCTTCAAAGCTCGTCGGTAGTACATCATCCCTCTAACTGAAACACCAATACTCATAAGTCGCCGAGACAACCATTAGGTGAACTCAAAGGAGAAATAATGCATCAAGTACCTGTCCTACAGAGAGTTTGCCCTCTCAAGGAAACCCAGTGACGAAGCTGCAAAGTGTTCTCTTCATTTTCCCAAACCTCACTTTCCCTCTTACAGTTGAGACGCTCCATGAAGTTATTCCACTCATCTAACAGGATCAGCACAACGGTTCTAAGTCAGCAACAAAGTAAAGTTATAGCAAACAGTAATACTGTGAATGTTTACAAATTACAGACCTGGGAAGATCTTTTGCAAGTAGTATATGACAGATACACCATCTTCATTCTCCATCTCAAGGTCAGTTTTAGAATATACAGTCTCCTCAGTGTAGTATGGAGTCAGAACACTGTCAATATGAGGAAAATTATTATGACAACTGAAGTGATTTTCAGAGCATAAAAGCCTGAATGAACCACCGAGATATGGTCAATTAATAAACCCAGCAAGTAATTTTCATATCTCAAGTCATAGATAGACTTAGAAAGTTTCCAACCATTGTTACTCAAATTTAACATGGGAACGAAAAATTAATGCTCCAAAATGATTAATCAAATTTTTTTTAAAATAACATATTAAGATAGAGCATCAGTTAACAATAGTTGATTGCACTTCCTTTCCTCAGTCTTTCTTGACATCTTGTCTCAGATATGAAAAATGCGAAGTCAAATAATTGAGCTCGGTTTGTAGAGCATTAAGTCTTTATAACAGAAGGGATACTTCAGAAAGAGTGAAACATAACGGAAATGAAATGTGTTCCATGCCCACAAAAAGATATTTGCAAACCTGAACGATAGCATTTTACGGACTCGAGGAGCATGTGGCATATCCATAAACAACGAATTTGTAAAGAATGAAATTCTTCTACGTGCTTCAAGGTTTGTTGGCACATCAGTGGCAGATTCTTTCACCGTCAAAAGGAGATAGAGACGTCTTATCTGCAACAATATTATTAAAGAAAAGGGATTATTTGTTAGTATTTGATGAATTAACTGATTGTGAAATAACTAAGATACCACTTTCTTTAACTGAAAAAGGAACAAGACCTAAATCATTGGGCACTAATAAGGTTTTTTTAGGTACAGAACCATTTGGCTATCTTACCTAAGCTACTCAAGAAAAAAGGCGGGCAGCAAAGCAACTACTTATCAAACTCTTTCGTAACTTCTTTTTACTTATATAGAATTTACCATCTTTATATATAAAAATAAACTTGTCAAAGAACATAAAACAGTAATTCAGGTCATAATATTCTGAGAATTGCCTACACAAATTGGTTTGTATCTTCCAATTGCAGCCTCAGTCAGATACACTGCCCTTCTCTAATCATAATACTCGTCCTCCTCTCCACTCTCATCTTAGATACATTAGTAATATAAAACATAGACATAATTACCTGTTCTTCCCATTGTGCTGTAGCTGTAGGAGGGAACACTATAGCAGGTTTTGGGTCAGTACCAGCAAAAAGTTGCCTTCCAGAATCCTTGCTACTCTGACCAAGCTCTTGCAGTTCACTGCAAAAGATTAAATAAGGGTAATTGTAAGATTTTACAAAAGAAAGATTGAAATTATATCATCAAAACAATACGCCAATAGAAATGCAACTAATTTCACCAACCGGATCTCATTCACCATTATATCTCGGGTAATTACTTCTAACATGTCTTGTAGTAACAACACTAGAGTATCTCGCTTGGCTGGATCACCATCTTTCTGCAACATGAAAGTAAGTGGCAAGTTCCAATATAAAGATGTTGCAAACACAGATGACATAAACAACTGCACAAACTGATAGTTCTAATAGACTCACCAAGATCCCCACAAGCTCCACAAATTTCTTGCAAAGAGTGGGTAAAGGTCCTGTTCTGAAATTTGCAAGAAAAGTATTCTTTGAAATGTTACTTTCAATTTCCTTAATTATGATGCCAATAATCCTGTTAAATTTTAGTCAGAGTTAGAATCTCAGGAGTGTAACTTTCAAATGGAATAAAAATTCATTACCACTTCAACAATACATGCTGATTCGACAATTGAATAAACTAAAAACTAAACAACGACCTTCAAGTCATATCCTATATAATGTAAATTAAACCTTCAACTTCTATATGGTTCAGGTATAAAAAACGTGACCTGGAGTCAGGAAGGACAAACACAAAATAGTAAAGACGCTAAAACAGGAATATTTGATACCGGGATCAGACCGTTGCTAACTTGAGTTTCAATTTGACTTGCACTTTTCTTCTTGCTTGTAAGCTTTTGGGAGTGGGGAGGTAAATATAAACTCAAATTGTGGGTCATAGGTTGAGAAGCATTATATATAAAGAATTAAAAATTTTGGAAGCCAGAAAACCATATTTTGTTTAACGGTTAAGGAAGTCTAAAAGCAATATCGATGAATATATTTTCCAGTGATAAGGATATAACAACCTTTTCTCATTTTCTCCTACCACCAAAACATTAAGCACAAGTTTAAAAGATTCGTAGCATTCAATCACGGCGCATTTCATGTATTCATCCGCACATATACGCTTCCAAAGGTCAGAGTCCCTGGATCGAAATTGAGCTGCCATATCCAATGCTATTGGGATCTGGGAGAGATGGAATGATTAAATATACGAATAACCACCAAAATTAAAAAATTTAGAAGGATTAAGCTTACTTTGCTTGCAAGCAAGAAGGGTGGCCATTGAATCAATTTCAGGCTAGGATCTGATGAATAGGGAACTAGCAACAGATCCATCTCCCTGGATTTGGATTACCCAGTGCAGATTTAAGAGCATGGTGAATAAAAAGGTTCATAGGCTGAAAATATAGCACATAACATGGTGGAGGAGACCATACCTGTCACTTATGAGATCTTCTTCACGGAAAGAACATATTATTTCATTCCATAACTGAGCAAATTTTGCTGCTTCACTTCTTCTGCTTGCTGTAGCCTACAATAATATAAAAAATGATCACTATATAAGTATATAAGTATAAGAGAACTAGTCTTTAAGTGAGCTTTTTTTATTTTTTGTATGTATGTGTGTATGTATATATTGATTCAGGATACATCAGTACACCTCAGAAAAATGCTTTGAGAATGAGAATCCCTTTTTCTTGGTCCTATCAGAAGGCACCAAACATGTGTTGAATGCACCAGGTAATGACTGGAATCGTGACCTTAGCATACCAAGAGTTCGTATCTGTAAGAGGCAGAATATGGTACCAGTGTTAGTATCTAGACATACATTAATCTAAAGTCTCAAACTGAAAGAAAAAACAATAATTTAGCAATCCAGTCAAACTATAATGGAAGGATCACCATACACTTGATGTTTCTTAGTTCAATATAAAGAATTTTCAGTTAAGAAAACAAAATGAAAAAGGGTGTATAGCAAAACTAAATAAATTTAGAAAACCAATTAGATGACACAGCTCCACAAAATAAGCCACACTCCATACTTAGCTATCTGGTAATAATTCATGACGAATTAGCAATTACCCATTCTCATGATTCTATTCTATTAATCTCTGAAATGTGATGCTCACCAAGAAACTATGAGCAGGAACTCAAGGTGAAAAAAGCATTAAAGATTCATTCCAAATGACATAAAATGGTGCAAGATTGCATAACATGAGAAAGTTCATAAACAATTATTAAGAATAAAATGACAATTGAGAAGAAAAAGAATTGAGTACCTCTCCTAGATGATCTAAAGCCCCTTCAACACCACCATAGAAAGTTGAGAAAATAGCATACCAAATTTGAGTGTCCATAAAATAAACCTGCATTAAGCTTTTAATAATATGAGACTCCATACCAGAGGTAATAAAGAAGCGATGATGCTGGACAAAATGAGCCCAGTAACTTAATATTAAAATTAACACACACCATGATCACTGGTGCCCAGACTGACGCGACTGCTCCGTAATTGTGTTCGGCTGCATTAACAGAAGACTATATAAGAAAACTGCATATCAAGTTAAATATATGGAAAGAATGAAGCAACAACGGTGAATACCTTTAGGAAAAAATTCATGCCAAGAATATTTAATACGATGGATATTCATTATATCTTTTGTTGGCTTCACGAGAGGCTTTATCTGAAGAAAGGAAAAGTAGTCGCATTAAAGGAAAATCCAAAGTCTCCCTCACATCCAACATAGAAAGAAAACTAGCAATGAAAAATGAGCCAATTACCTGGACATAATAACTGAACGTAAATTTGGAACAAAAGAGTAAAAGCCAAAAGATAGTATACCTGAAATTGTAGACAAAGTTAAAACACAAAAAGAAAAAAATTCAACTGGCCATCAACCAAATATAATGCAAATTCCAAACTGAAACAGAGTATAATAGCAAGTATAATCCTTGGTAAACTACTCACTTTATGAGCGCAAATTGACTTTCATGCATTCCCCTCCCAACATAAACTCTTGGCTACAAGGAAAAGAGGAAAAAATATTCAAGAGATGAAAGAGCGTTTGTTTAGAATTAAATATAATGTATTTTCTAGGGAATGTTTAAACAAACAGAGGAAGATGGTTATGGTCGTGGTCGATATTATTTATTCTTGGATGTGATGATGTGAATCTATAATCATCATTCATTCCAAGATATGTTTACACTGACTCTACTCTATTGCACACTGGAGAGACAGTAGGAAGTCAGTCTGGTTCACATTTTAGCTCCCCTAAATGTTTGAAAGTGTAATTCAATTTCAGTTTAAAGCCTCAACCATGCACAACCTATCTTCACATTCAGCTTAAGAGTCGGAATTTCTAGATCCATGTCACAGTGAAATATTATATTGACATCCTGCTGATTCCTGGGACTCTAAAGAATAGTATTGGTGAAAAAGCAAATAGAAAAAAAAAATGGTTTATGGTCAGTTTTGCACCCTAAGCTTATAGCCAACTGTCATGATGCACCCTAAACAATTTTTTGTTCACGGATGCACCCCAAACTCTTGGCATTGAATTGCATGTGATAGTTCCCTCAACAACCACTAGTTTTTTCTGTTAAGTGACTATTTTGCCATTTTCCCAAATGTCTTCTTTTTCTCTTTAGTTTTGTAACTGCCCCAATTTTTTTCTGCTTTCCCCTCTCATTGTCCCATAATTTCAATAAAAATTTCCACTAATTACGAAAAAGGGATCCAGTTTTTGGAAAATTGAATCTAAGAGTAACAGAGTCAAGGCAAATCAGCACTCACATATAATTAGGATTTTTAAATTTTATGACTATATAACATCAACATATATGATTTAACTCTATAAATTTTTCAAATATCAATTTACAAACTTTTTTGACATATGCATCTAGCAAGATGGTTTTTCCTCGCTGGGATATGGGCGGGAATTTTCTATTTAGGGCAGGAACGAACTTTGCAATATCCGTTCCGAATGCCTCATTGTTGTCCCTAAATTATGTAAGACATGTAACATTCAAGATGATGGGGTTAAGTACAACAGCATGAATACCTGTGACCACCATAAGAGGATCCTAACCAAATGCCAGTCTGAGTTTTCTATCCACCGACGGAACATGGGAAACAGAAACAACGCAGCTGCAAGTAGATTTGGAAGCAAATAGATTGCTACTGCCATTATATATAGTGGGGGAACACCATCTAGGTGGCCAAGAAATGACAAGAGATCTTTGATATTGTCAGGGGCCACATCGTAGGAATGCACATAACATATTGGAAGAAGCACAGCCCATGCAAGACTAACAACTACTTTGAGAATGTTCCTCAGAACATCAGTGAACTGCCATCTATGAAATCCGGGGAAGTTCAAAACAAGATCCAGAACACCTAATCAGAAGAAAACAACAAACTGAGAAGCCAATAAATTTTATCACGTTAGTCCTAAGTAAATTACCCAAACTGAAGAAAAAGTAATCGTGCAAAATATCCAATAATGAGGAGGTGTCCCTTCAATAGAGGCTATATAAGCTAAATAAACAGGTAGCAGTATGCAAGAAAGATGAACTACAGAATAATCCAGACAATTCCAGGTTCCACCTAGAATCAGTACTTATTACAATTTGGACTCTCAATTTGTCAAGGATCCTACATAGCTTCCCTATGGACCTAACATGGGTCCATATACTCATCTGAGCCTAGTTGAATATTGTCTCCATCACTATAAATAGCAACCTATAGATCTCAAACAAAATTTAATATGAAATACAATGATGAGAAATTCAATCAGAAATTCTTCTGCAATGACAGTCGCTAATTAGTTGAAACTCATTTGAAAAGTCGGAAAATAATATTTGGAGATAATAAATTATGAAGCCATAGTTATGCATGTAGTACTCATTGTGATATCATGCAAAATTCCAACCCTAACTAAGAAGACAAATCAATTAAACAAATATAATTAATTAGTTATAATTTGCCACATCGGATTTTAGTTTCATTTTTATCTTCCTTTTTTTTTGTGCTTAAAATTGTTGAAGTCGCACAGCCATGACATTCAAGCAACCTCTAC
>JAYMTB010000363.1:0-14975 GCA_036897585.1 Francoa sonchifolia | reverse complement strand
AATATCCATTGTCTGTTATCATCTTTTTCAGTATTTTTCATGAGCTGACATAAAACATAAAAACTTACGTAAAACAACTAAAATATCAAGGATTAAACATAGAATCAAGTGTAAAAGGGTACCAAAAACAGGTATGTTTTTGCCTGTTATCATCTTTCTCTCTTTAATTTGCTTCCAGATTCATCTCATAGGTTCTGAGAGACCCCATTAACTCATCAAATTTCATTCCATCTACATCTTTGGCTTCCTCTATAACAACAACCTTGATGGAAAATCTATCCGGGAGAGACCTTAACACCTTTCTCCTTGGCCTCAGAAATTCTTTCATCAAGAGCAAAAGCCTCATTAGCACTACCACACAACTTTGCATTGTGGTCTGTAGAATGATCCAAGCTTCATGAGCTGATTCATAAGTTGAACTTAATTTGAACTGATTAACATCTACTCCATTGAAGATTGCATTCAAAGTACGAGAGTTGAAACTAGCAAGTCTATCCTCATCTACAGTCCAAGATTCCTCTGGATTAAGAACCTCATTTAACAATAGGAGGAGACCATTTAGTGATCACTACACGTCGTGCCTTCTCATCAATAGCCTTAATAAAGGTTCTCATCCTTGCTTTCTAGTAGGCATAGTTTGATCCATCCAACAGAAGGCCTACATACAGATCCTCCTTCCTTTAGTGTTTTCATATTAACCAGACGTCCAGAATCACACAAAGAGTCGGTTGGTGAACCGACTCTAATACCAGTTGTTAGGTATGATCAAGATAGTGTTACACGGAGTGCTGTAACACAATTTGAAACACCTTTGGATAAGCGCATAAGCAGCGCAAAAAATAAATAATACACAGAGATGTTCACGGAGTTCAATGATAAAACACCTACGTCTGTGGGGCCATGCCAAGAAATTAAAGGTTTCACTATAATAAAATTTTACAAACACCAATACGGTCTAACACAAATTGGACTCCCTCCTAATACTGTCGCCGAGGTTGAAAAACACTTATTGTGAAACCAGAAACAAGTTCCCCTTGCTTCCTACACCTTCATCCCGAAGGTAAAACAACTTTTCTTTCGCAAAGCTTGATGAACATCAAAAGGCTGCAAACTCCCCTTGCTTCCCACACCTTCCTCCCGAAGGTAAAACAACTTATCTTCCGAAAATCTTGATGAACATCAAAGGTTGCAAGCTCCCCTTCCTTCTCACACCTTCCTCCCGAAGGTAAAATAGCCTATCTCCTGAAAAGCTTAATGAACACAAAAAATTGCACTAAAGGCACCGTTTCTTCTTGATCAAAGATGATGCATGATAACAGTCCAAGAGAAGGAACTAATGCTGAAGAATATTCATTTAAGCTCTGCACAATGGCAACTATGTTAAGCATGCTTAGATTAGCAAAGCATTCCCATTATATTGGGAAAAATATAACCAATCAATTCTTCAACCAAATATCTCCATAATGGGAAATTATAAACAACCTCAATCAAATCTTTCCTGAAATAAAGAAAATCTTCTCTACATATTACAATATCTAGTTTCCAAGAATTAATAATATCTCTTGATTTTTGTTGCAGATATTATATCCAAATATCTTTTCGATTTTTGCTTCTAATATTATATTAGAATATCTCGTGCAAGCACACTCAAAACTGTCAACGTGGTGTTACACAAAGTGTTACGCCTTACTGTTATAACAATGCTTGCAGTCGATTATTTCAAGGGTTAATTACATTTGCAATCTTAAATGATCCATGCAATTTTTTTAAGAGAGAAAATATTCCATTTCCAAAGTAATAAAATTTGTTTTTGAGGTAATAAAGTTGAAATTTTGTGAAATTTGGGTAAAATTTGAACATGACATCAGTTTATAAATATGCAATATTGTTGATATAGATTTATCTAAAAATTTAAGTTTTTTTGGTCAATTGGTAGTTCAACATGGTATCAGAGCCATTATGTTTAGTGTGATCAGAGAAATGGGCGGATTGGGTTGGGTACGGGTCGATTATGCGGGGACAGGTCCAAATGCACGCGTTTAAACGGGTGCTAAAAATATAAAGCCTTATCAACATCGAACGGGTTCTGGAGACCCGCGGGTAACCCGCCCACTAAATTCATTATTAAATATTTTTTTTTTAAAATTTAGAAAAAATGAAAAATAATATATTTGGATAGCAATGCAATTTGATTTAGAAAAAACAATTTTGAGTTTTCGAGCGGGACAAAAATCAAATTCGATAATTCTATGTATTCATGTGGAAAAAACATAGGCACATGAGATTTATATACACAGAAAGAGAAGATGATGTAACCTTAAAATTCTAACATCCAATAACTCAAATTTTCACTTTTTCGGAATAAAAATGGAAGAGAAAAATATACTTTTAATTATAATTAAAATAAACAATCTCAAATAAACCCTAAAACAAATCAAAATCGTGTTAGAAGGAAAAAAATAGTAGACTTGCTAAGATCGAGCAATGAGAATCGATATTGTGTTATGCAGGAAAAAAAAATAAGAAATCATGAAAGGATGAGTTACATGAGAAAAACAATAGTATCTCAAGAAAACGTGAGAAACAAGTAAAAATAAAAAAACTAATCATCTGTAAATTATTTAAGAACTCTAAAAATAAATGGGTAAAATAAACGAGCGGGTCGACCCAACCCTACCCACTATTTAAACAGGCAGACCGGGTACGGGTAAATTTTAATGGGTC
This sequence comes from Francoa sonchifolia, assembly GCA_036897585.1. NCBI lineage: Eukaryota > Viridiplantae > Streptophyta > Magnoliopsida > Geraniales > Francoaceae > Francoa > Francoa sonchifolia. The sequence goes on along the minus strand of JAYMTB010000363.1, from coordinate 12,251 downwards.
ATCAAAACATAAAACCCATACCCGATCTTTTACAGGTGTGTGTAGCGGGTTTAACGGGTACGGGCTTTGATTGTCACCCCTAATAATTCAATCATAAGAAGCCTTTTTTGTATGCATTTTATAAATCCATATTGGACGTCCCCATGTGCCAAAATAAATGGTAACAGACAAACTAATCCCTTTTTATACATGAATATCTATAATCATTTGAAGGCAGCAAAAATGACAAAGGTACCAATCAACATACCCGTGTATTTGAAACAAGACTTTCAACAACATTCTTCTGTTGGTCAAGTTGAGCTTTCAACGAGGCAGCATCGTCCTGAAAAAGAAAAAAAAAACAAAGAAAAAATGTAATGAATTAAAAGTCCTGATTAGTTTCATTTCATGTTCGAGATTCCACAGCATCCATATGTGTAACTGTTTGCAGATGCAAATTCTTGCATCAGAAAATCAAACGCAAATGACCTTTTTTTTTATTTGCTTTTTTATCATCTTGGTCCAAACAGTAATACCACATTTTAGAGCTATCTGCCATAGAAAATCTCTAATACATATGGCTCCTCATCAAGAGGCACTTTTCCATGAACTTTTGTAATTGCTCTATTTGAGGGTTTCTTACAACTGTCATGAACAACAGACGGATAATTATGAAAACAAGAAAGAATCATATTCGTGATGGGATGTTTAAAGAGGGACTTGTGTGCATCTCTAACTGTACACCTAATTTCTCGATACTTTAACTTCATTTCGACACAATCAATTTTGAGAGTAAAGAACAAATATGTTTACATAATTTTTCTATATTGGGGGGATCCGAAATACCAATACTTGAGCGATAATAGTCATTTGTGGAATATAATAATATCAAATATCAATTTAATAATCTCCATGAAGAAACAATTTTCCAGAAATGACAACTTACAGCATATGTTTTGCGCCTCTTGAGTGCTTCACGTGCGAGATCTTCTTCGCCTTTCTGAAGAGCAAGTTGTGCCTTACGATACCTGTATAGAAACAAAGCACGCCATAACATTTCCATCAATAACCACTAAACTTAGGCACCAACATAATACGTCCATTCACATGTTACCATTCTTCAGATGCTTGTTCGGCAGCTTTGCATTTATTTTCCATCCGCTTTTGAGATGCCAATACCTTCACAACTAAGTCTCAATGTTAGACAACTACAAAACAGGAAAGAAAAAATATTTGAAATTGAAGGCTAACAATGCATAGAAGGATAGACGGTTAATTCCTAGACATTAAATATCAGATATATACTTTCAAAGTCTAATAATTAATACACTGCAGCTTATTATTTGCAAATACAACAATGAAAGGATAAAGACCAGTAAAAACTGGAGCAATGAAGAACTAAATAACAAAGGGGAAAAAATGAACAAAAGGTGTGACCCTTACTTGTGCTGTTGCCTGACGCATTTTTGTCAAGTCATCATTCATTTCAAGGACCGTCTGTTCTAATATTTTCTCCGGGTCTTCAAGCGAACTTATGATGGCATTGCCATAGGACTGTGACAAGGAGAGATTTCAAATATGCTATATGTGCAAATATTATATTACAGCATTTTTAAGTGAGGAAATCCACAAACCTTGACTACTCTAGCAAATCGATCAAAGAGGTTCATACGAGTACCAAGGGCACCCCCACCTTGTCTTTTGCATTTGGATTGGTAGAAATGCACAATCTTGATCCTTGAAACTGGAAAACTCACTGTAAGAAAAATGCATATATTCAAGTGAAGGATACATACTTATATAAGTAAATTGAGTGGAACTGTGAGAGAGAGTTAGTGTGTTTTTAACCTTAAGTGTACCTCAGTCAATAAATTCGGTTTTTAAAACTGATTAGCATACTTAACCCATATGGTATTCATGCTTAACCCATCATGGAGCTGCCAAACATCTTGCAAACTGTTTGTCATTTTTTTTTCCAATAGTAAGAGGCAAAGCAGTGTCACATGTCATAACCAAACCAACAGATTGTCAACCTTCTTACACAGTTTTTATTGAAAAGTCAGGCATACAATATTTGTGTGACCTTGTCACTGTAAAGCAACCAGTAGCTCTAAAAGCTCCAAGCTTATAGAGTGAGGTTTCTTCTATGCACCTAACATTTCCCTCTTCAAAAGCCTGTTTGACTTGAAACACGGAGTAAATGAGCCTAACCTTGAGGTTGACATACTTGAGGTTGCTTCAAAAAACAATATATGATAAAATAGGGAGAAACTGAAGGACTTGAGATTCGAACTCAGGATTTTATGCTCGGATACTATTTCTAGCAACCATTTACTCTACAAGCTCATACTCGTGGAGTGAGGTGTCTTCTATGTACCTAACAATGACCTCTGCGTACTTTCCCAGTTTTCAAATTTGATATGGCATACGTACAGTTCAAATGCACTGTACAAATGTTCTTGTATTCCATCTTGTCTGATTTACTATCAGCCCTATAGGAAAAAGCCATTCCTACATTTACTTATAATTTTCTTTATGTTAGAATCTATGTACTCTTATCTTTCAGGTTTTCTGAATCTAAAACTAATACAAAGAGCATGGCCTAGTTGCTTCAGTCACATAAATTGTTACAAAACAATTCAATTTACTCTTGCTGTGGTGCTCTACCTTCCCCAATTTATGACTTAACTCCATTTTATCATGGAAAATCCATAGTCAACACCCAATTTTGCACTTCTATAAAATCAATTTACATTATGGATGTTCAGATACAAATTTATGAACTTTTCCTCATGCCATATCAGTCTTATTTGTATCAGCTATATCTGGCAACATTTTAACGGATTCACAACATGTCTATTCTTTTGACATTCATCAATACTAAGGACAGTTAGATTTACATATTGTTCCATTAGGCGACAACATGTGAGACCTAAAAGAACTTTCACTGAATATACTACAAGCATTCAATTCAAACAAGTAAATTAAGTATATTCCATTGAAAGAAAGTAAACATATCTTCTTCACTTACCTTCCTTTACCTTTTATTTCTAAGCAACCAAATCCAAACAACCAGAAAATAAGTAACACAGAACATAAATCGAGAATACCGCAATTTAACCTTCAAAAGCCAGAAATCGACGAAACAAAGAACATAAGTTACCTCCGCCATTTAAAAACGAGGTCCTGAGAGGTCTCTTGACAACACTGACACTGGTAGAACTTGGTGAAGAAGCTTGTAAAGAAGCAGGTAACAATGGCAATGAAAAAGCTATACATATCTGCGATTTCGCCATTTCTATATACAGATTCAGTTGAAGAACAACGCAATATAATTCTTCCAATTCTGAGAAATGAAGATTTTGCAATCACAATTTCCTTGGTCTCAGTTCTCGCGTCTTCCCCCTTTGTATTTTTCTTTTTTTTTTCTTTATTGAAAAGATAAATATAGTTTGCATGATTTACAAAGATCTTTAGTTGAATTAAATTTTTGTACTCGTCTCTGCTGTGATTTTTAATTGTTTAGATATAATTAATTTCATAATTTTTGGTTGGCAATAAATTCAATTTTTAATGAAATTCATATTTTTTTTTACACTTATTATTACCGTTATTAATAAATTTGTTTTCAAATTTTAATGCATGTCTCAATTTTAAAACTTAGTCGGGTTCAAATTTTATGTAGTTGACTCCTATAATTCATTGGACTCTACGAAAAAAGCCGTATTATAAACTGAAATGATTTTTTATTTTTATTTTCTGAGAAATAATTGTTTTATTTAAATATTGATTCTTAAAGGAATAGGAGATTTGTCATATAATTCTTTTGTTAGTTTTATAATTATTGATACTTAAGAGATTAGAAAATTTTCTCCTATAGTTTCATACTAGAAGTTCTTATTATAAATTGACATAAAATAATACAAGATTTTGACGTGCATAATATTTGTACTTAAGACTGAATTAGCAGAACTCTAATCCGTGAAAAATTGATCAATTCTTTTTGAATTTATTCTCTAAAAAATATAAGTTATGTATATCATTTTTTTTATTTATCCAAATTTTATTATTTAAAAATATATAATTTTGCTAAATCGTGCATTAAACTGCAGATAGAAGAAAGTTGAAGACATTCTCAATCATTATCGTTTATTCTCTCATTTTCCAATTACCGAAAGTACATTAATATGAGATTTTTTTATTGAAAGACCATCATTTTCAAGACCAAGAAAATAATTTCAATTTTTTGGTATTCATTCTATATATGTGATGAAATTTTTCGGCATTTCTAACGATTGGCCCTTTTTCCCCTCGTAAACTTATATGCACATTTCTTGAAAATTTTGTCTTTTTTTTTTTTTTTTGTAGAATTTGGTATCCTTTTTTAGTCTCAATTGAGGTGGCAATTAGACTACGACACTATAATACAACAAAAACACAATTTGGAATTAGAGAATTTGGGTTTGGATCACAAATAGGTAGACACAGTTAGACACGACAAATAAATGGGTCATAACATATTTGACATTTTAAACACAATAAAACCTATTATAACCAATTTGCATTGTCGATTATAAATGTTTTATATAATACATAAAATTTCAACATAATTTTAAATTAGACTTCTTATCTTTTGTAGATTTAATATATTTTATTAATGACAATTAATATCTCAGATGTAATAAAATAGTTATATTAATTCAATAAGAGTATATACATTAGTCAAAATCATGTATACGAAAATATAATATATGATACGATGAGTAAAATAACGGTTGAAATGATTTTAAATAAGTTGAACATAAATTTAGATTTTTGACATGATTAATTAGCGAATTGAATTTTGGTTTGAGAGATTTTAATAAAATTTGAATATGACATAATACAAATATGTCTTTATTATATGAATTGTCACTTTCTTTCAAAATTTTCTTAAAATAAAATTTAAAAAAAAAATCCTCATAGTTAATTTAGGAAAAATATTTGATCATCGATTTCTTTTGTTACCAATTCTATCTTGGATGATTCTAATGTAACAGGTCCGATTATACTATTTTCCATGACTCAAATTTCTAGTGTTAAAATTTTTAAATTAGCAACACTAATTTTATTTAATAGTTAACTAGTATAAGTTACAAATCATGTTTTAATTTTATTTAAACTTTATATTCATATATTAAATATTATTTTCTAACATTACGAAGGAGTCACCTCTCTAGAATCATATAAACTAGGTGAGGTGATCTTGAAACACTTTATTAGACCACGACAAGGATGTCTTGTCTTAGATGTGAAACCATATATCCCTTAATTGACCAACACTTGGTCATTTGCACTCAGTGCCTCAACAAAGGATATCTGACGTGTCAAAACTCTCCCTTTTACATCTCGAATCTTACAAATGATTTACTGAGGGCCTTTCTCATGCCTTAGATAATTTCTACCTTCAAGCCACGGTATCAATATCTATCTCCGTTCCAAGGACTAGGACAACTTTGTAATATTCGAACTGATTTCGCTTGTATTGAATCTAGGTGGGATCACAGATAACTTACATTTTATTCACAAAATTATAATTCCGAACTTTCAATTAAATTTTTGGAATATTTCCACAATATTAATTTCTGATTTGATTAACTCAATTATTTTCAGTAATTATTAATTATTTTAGTAATTTGATTATTTACTTAAAAGTTAAATAAATAATTTGAATAGTTACTTAGAATAAATTCAGTTAAATTTTAGAAATTTTGATTACTAAGATGTGAGAGGAGAATCATTATTCCCAAATTCATAGAAATCTTGATTACTTTATAATCATGATTCTGGTTGGTGAAATAAATACGGTAATTCAAAATTTTTACATTAAATTTCAGAAATTAGTACAATTTTGCAAACCAAACACCATTTAAATGACGGATCAAAGATAAATTGTAATTTCCGAAAAAGATAATTTTGATAGATTGGAGAATTTGAATGTAAATAAAAATTGGTGAGAAGAGAATAGGGTTTTTATGTGGAAAATTTGTGCGTACATCTTTTGCTATTCCTCCGAATACATTCTGCTCATAGGATGCATAGTTTATACAGAAAGAAGATACCATAACTATAGAGGACAATAATAATGATAAAACCAGGAAAAAAAGGGTCACATACAAATTCTATATACATCCCGCAAGCTTGCACTGTGTCCTATTTTTCTGACAGATATTTTATGGCAAATGCATGCACAATTTGTTCTAACCAATGTAATAAAAGTTCTATCAACATGTCATAAAGGCATTGATTCAAACTAACCTGAGTTATTCTCGAAGTAAATTTCAAAACCAATCTACACGCTGGGTTGAAGCCTTGGATTGCTTCTTTGGCTTTTGGTAACGATTATTCTCGAACTTAGCTTTGACTATAAGAGAATAAAGAAAGTCTGACTCTGGTGCACTATTGAACGGCATGGTTAAGATACTACAACAAGAAGATAGACAATAAGAAACGAGTGGGTGATAATATCTATACATGAAACTAAAACATTGTAAAACATCACGTTGGCTAACGGAAAAAGGCGTGTTTGGCTTTTGAATAACCGTGAGTGCGTAATCACATGAACATGCATATACAGTCAATAAGCTAAACTAGGAAAGAAAATTTCAATTTCTCATAATTTTCGTAATAATTAGTTCTGTTTAGTTCTTATCAATCAGAGTTCCTGCATTTTATTAGCAAACACAGAGTAGTTAGATATGACTACCTGTCAAGAAGTTCCTTGAGAATTATTCTCTGTGAAGGTGTAACATAATGGATACAACTTCTTGGGCACTGACCAACTGCAAGTTGAACATCGTAATCTTCACCATGTCCTGATCAAATCCACGATGGCATCAAAGCTTAGAGCACAATTAAAATGTAGTATGATAATTTAATCAGAGTTTCAACTGGCTTCACTCATTTATTAAGATAGCCACACATGCCAAAAGTAAATAGGTTTGACGAGAGAGTACCGACCTTGAGAAGTTGCACGTGCAGTCCCAGTTGAAGAAACATATGTGAACGCTTGAGGGGCTCTCTTTACACATGAATACGGGCATCCTACAGATAAATCAGAATATGGACGTCCTTAAAATATCTGAAAGTATTGACTAAATTTACGTGGATGAAGCTAAAAAGTGGCAGGTGTAAAAAAAATCTTGGATTGGTAGAGGGTCAAAAAACATATGATCCGGGTGAAGGAAAAATACCCAAACAAGTTTGGGGTTAAGATGTAGTTGATTTGACATAAAAATTGACTTTAACAATTAAAGCGACATGAAATTTCATCTTCACAACTAAGTTGACAAAATTCAGTTAGCAGTTATCATAGATTCATAAGATGTTTCAATATGCAATTCAGTAACCTAATTATAAGTCTTTTAGATAATCAATAAAGCCAGTCAAGATTTTCTAATTCCCAAGTTTCTTTATTTTTACTGATATGTCTACTCATTAACATTAAGAAAACTTTCTGGAAGCTTGTGGTTTTGATTGCAACATAAAAGCTATAAGTTAAGGAACTGGGGGACCAACATGGAACTCTGATGATCTAGTTAGGCAGTAATATTTTAGTATTACGTGGAGTAAGACTTTGATATTAATATATGATTATAATCTCAATTAGGATTTCGTGTATAGGAATATTATGTATTTTTCAATAGTACACATTCTAATTCATTGAATATTGTTTTCTGATTACAGACTATTCTCATCTCCACTCTTTTATTTCCCAATCCCAATTCTAGCTTTTTACCTATTTTAATTCATTTCTATTCTCACCTATTTCTCATAAATATCTCCCATAGACATCCTATCCTAAATTAGAAAGGCTTAAGGTGGAATAAAAATGAGAATATATAAAACCAAGCTGGAGTTAACACAATTTCCCCAACTGAGTGGATCGTTAGGATTTTAATGCCACCTTCCACAACATCTCCCAGTTCATTGTTGGATTATGGAAAAATATTTGCTAGAATACGTTGGCCAAACTAAACCCTCGATTCACAGAACCCTAAGAAGAGGAAACAATTTAAATTTTTTGGTACACAAATTGATTTCCAAATGAGAAAAATTGTACAAGTAGACTCTAATTGGTCACTGAATCACAAAATTATTTTAATTTCACCTCCTTCACTTTAAATGGTTTTATTTAAATTCTTATGGTAGATCAAAATTTCAGAATAAATTTACTTAATGACTCGGAATCCATGTTATCTTGCAATTCAAATGCAAGTGGCAAAACTATATACAAAACACTTATCCTCAACCAAAAAGCACAAGGTAACTGTGAGGGGATGACATTCATGTCAAGCAGTTCATTTTATTAAATTTGAGGATGACATGAGTGTCTCATGTCACCGTTGGCTCAAGTTGGATGAAAATTTGAATTGTAAGGGTAAAGATTAAAACTTTTATAGTGCAGACACTTCAAAACAATTCTACGTTAATAGTCAGGGTAGTAAATGCAATATTATATATATATATATATGTATAGAGAGAGAGAGAGAGAGAGAGAAGGCATTGGTACCTTTGCCAGCACAAAGAACCTCATTAACAAAGAGTTCAAGTGCTTCACATTCAGGTTCTTCAAAGGGATCTAAACATTCCCTACAAAAGTATATTCAGTATTGAGCACAGTATTGCAATTGCTGATTTAAGTCTAGTGATCATGGCATACTACGTATAACGAAAGGACTAGTGAATGATGATTAAAAGTTGATAGCATGTATTACTTCGAAATCAGAACCTCAAGATAATTTAGTGGTTGAAGCCATTCAGAATGGCATTACTTCTTGTCCAGAAATGATGATGCAAGAAGATTTTGACTAATTAGGACAGGAAGGATATTATAATGGGAGCTGATTCCCTTCTCCTTCCAAACACATATGAACTTTTTTTTCCCTAGAATTTTCGAGCTACACAAGGGGTTGAATAACCATGAAATTATCAGGTTTATTCAGAACATATTTCTATTATCAAAATGTTATATTCAAAATGATGTAATAAGTTACGAACAGAAATCACTTACTAACATATCAAATACCATAAGAGTGCTTCAGTAGAATAAACATTGAGTATTCAATAATTACATAAACCACAAAATCAAGATGAATTTATTGGATCCAGAATACTTGTGACAACACAATAAAAGTTAAAAAGACTTAAAAAAAACCATATTTACCTCTCAATGATCTCTGATCGACTGTAGTTCGATAAAATCTGCACACGTTTTAAACCAGCAATAGTCACTTACTATTTTCAATTATGAGAAGTCAATCGATAAGAATCAATTTCAACACGAAAAATCTTTTCCTATCAATATCTATTTACAATTAATTGAATCATCAAATTGACGTAGTGATTAAACGGCCACCAATTGAGAAGCAAAAACAGCCTACAAATGTGGTGCACTGGCTGCTTCATGAGCTGCTCATCAATAATTGATGAATCCAAAAACATAATGTAAACAAGATCTTGAATTACTGCTTCAGTACCTCATATGCCTGAATCACACGACGAATCATTGAATCGGAATCTCCTCCATCCTTACTTACATCAGGATGAAACTGCTTAACCTAGGGCAACAAAAAACGAAACACAAGTTTCAGTTTCATTTCTTATCAAACAGCAAGAAATATTCTCATACCTTGGCTCGGAAAGCAGCTTTGAGTTCGGCGGTGGAGCAATTAGGTTGGAGGCCGAGAACGGTGTAAGCTGAGGAAGAGGAAAGAGGAGCATCATCTCCGGTACTGCTTCTGCAACTGAATGCGAAATGCGATGGTGAGATTGAAGGAAAACGAAGTGGTGGTTTTGGAATATGAAGAAATGGAGAGAATGAATGGCAAAGAGAAACTTCCATTTTTTTTTCTCGTGTAAATTTTGCAATTCACACTGTTTTTAATTTTTTTTTTTTCTTGTATATGATTGATTTCGTTTTTTTCTGCTATTATTAATTTAATTTAAAAAAAATATATTATGTTGTTTTAAAAAAACAAAATTATTATCCAAATTTAGAAAAATAAATTAGATCAGTCAAAATTTATATTATTGGCTACAAATAATGGAGAAATTAGACCTAGTCAAAATTAAAAATTAAAAAAATAAATAAATACAAAAATTTAAACTTTATAAATTGCCCAAATCATGTGCAAATTATAATTCTCCTTTTTAATTTCTTTGTAGAAGTATTTTTTCTCTCTCTCATCTTTAATAACTAAATAATATATTTATAAAAATAAAAACAAAAGGTGATTTAAAATCCTATGCCGGAAAATATAAACTTTTATATCCAAAAATACATAATTTAGTCTAAAATACGTTGCATACATTATATAATTTAATTCAATTGATCATAATTAAAAGCTAGTTTTTATTATTGTAGTTTTTCAAAATCTGTTTTTAAATGAGGCTTTATAATGTTGTTTAGTAAAAAGAATTAAAAATATAATATATGTTCCATAAACGATTGATTAAAGTGTTTAAATTGCGTAAAAGATCAATTTAGAAAAAAAATAAATAGGGATAATTATAAAACTACTCCCGTAATTTGTTAATTTTACAAAAATACACTTGTAATATTTGTTTGTAGATAGATACCATGTGATTTACATTTTGTCTACAACTTAAAATTTTTCCAATATATCTTTAATTATAAGTACAAAATATTAATTATTAATTATTTATGGAATTTAATTCTTAAGTAAATTTTTTTGTAATCTTAATATGCATTTCATTCTCAAATCAAAATTTGGAAAATTAATTTTAACAAAAAATTCAAATATGATTGAGAACATATTGAAAAATGAGTTGATTTTTCCACAAAATGGAAATCACATGTAAGCTAACTACCAAATATCACATGGGTGTATTTGATCACTAGCAAACCACATGATTTTGTAATTCTCAAAAAAATTAAAAAAAATTTAGAAAAACAAATAATGTTTAATTGATTCTAATAATTGAAAAGGATAAAAAATAGTTAGACTTTTAATCAACAAAAATTGTCATGCAACTTTTAACATCAAATCTCTCGGATTTTTTAAATTGTTTTTAAAAAATTCCACCAGCTCTACCTAACTTTTTATTTTTTTTAACCAAACAATTCATTTTGTTGCTTTTGAAAAAACAGAAAACCAAATTCACCCAAAATAATTTAAGACTACGTTTGACCTGTATATACCATGAACTTTAGTCTAGATTACATTATGCATTCAAATAAAAAATCATAATGACTAATTTATATCTAAGATACATTAGATATATATTTGCAAAATAACGATATAAAAGCACAGCTTTTGCTGCAGACTAAACAACATATATAACATTAGAGGAACCGATAATAAATAATTAGAAAACCGTTAATAATAATCAATATTCATTCATCATATTAAAAGAATAGTTTTTATTAAAGTTTTAATTTTACCTTTACAAATTTTAAGAAGAGTCATTCATATCAATCTAACCTTCCACTATTACAATTTAGAAAAATGAATTTTGTTTTGTTGAAGAGATTTCTTAATCTTACAAAACTATAATAACAATATTAATTATAATTGTTTTTCTCATTTTTAAATTTGATTGATAAACTTGGACAAGATCAATAGATTCTAATTTCTTTAGAGATAATCCATTTATACTTGATATTCGTCTCATTATAATTTTAAATATTTGGTTAAATAAGTTAGGCCTATGAACGGCCCCAAAACAAGGGGAAGGGCAGGGCTACTCTTTGTGAAAGTCCACTCTAATATTGTCGTGGCGTCAAACTAAATTAAAGGACTATCCGAATTGGAATGATACGATTCGAACTTGAGACAAGCAATAGATTTCGTGAATTCTTGACGTACTTTGGTCAGCTCAACAAAAAAGATAGTAAAGAAAGTTAAGATAGTTCTCTTATTTCCATCATCCCTAAAATTTCGGAAGATACTTTTATTACCATCATCCCTAAAATCTCGGAAGATAATTATTCTATATGAACAACCTATAAATATGAGGAGATTGTCTTATGAAAAAGACTATTGAATATTTTACTTTAGAGATTGACTCTTAGAATTCTAAGTCATTGATTGAATTCGCATCAGAAGGTACATTTGTTGTAATGGTGTTAATGGATAGCCTAATGTGAAGTTAATCCATGGCCAAATCCATAGCCAAGTGATTGCCAAATTAGTGGCAATGTATAGCTATGGAAAATGGCAAAGTGTGGTGAAAATGTGGAAATGAGTTTGTCCCACATCGGAAAATTA
>JAYMTB010000362.1:0-14980 GCA_036897585.1 Francoa sonchifolia | reverse complement strand
AACAGAAATGGCGATAGGCCAAATATCGAGTTGCAGAGGCGCCGCCATTAATGGAGAAATTGAGAAATCGAAGTGACGGCCCCAAATTGCTAAATGAAACAAAAGGCGTGATAGATTGCGATTTTTAGCAAAACTAAATTAATTAATAAAGATATAAATAAATGAATTTTTTTATTATTATTATTTATTATACTCAGATTTTCTACCGTTAATAAAGCAATAATACAAGGAAAATAAAATATTTAAAAATAATTTGGCGGAGGCCTTCGCCCCGCGGAATATTATCTCAGATTCTATTAAACATTCAAGGAATTCACAATTTCTTGACGAACTTCCAGTATTTGTCAATCGGAATTCATCGTTGGGAGGATTTGATCGAGCGCCATTGAGATTTCATGCAGTTTTCTCGGATTACTGTTGTTTCTTCTTTTTCGATTAAGTTTATGATCAAGAGAAGTTAAAGATTGGTTAAGAAACTGAAAGCCCTAATTGTATGCCTGTTTTGATTAGGGATTAATTTGTTGATTGGAGTGATGATTGTTGATTTGATGTTGTTTTTTTCTTTTTTTGGTTAGGTTTTGATGGAGAGTAATGATCGGAGGAATAACCAGCAGGGAGGAGAGGCTGCCATGGATGCAGATGATTGGAGGTCTAAGACGCCACCGGGGTTGCGACTCAGAGTTCTTGACCAAATGTAAATGCTCTTTTGTATTTTTCTTTTTCCCCTCATTGTTCTTTTTGTTGGATTATAGAGTTCACACAATGTTGAAGTGGTATGGCACTTATTGCATACGTATAATGAGCAAGAATTTCATGATATAGTAGAACAAACTCAAAAGCTAATCCATATCAACTACTGATTGAATGAGGAATCCTTAAGTTATTCACACAATAAACACTCGTTGGATAGTTGACAAACTCCACAGTTATATTCTAATCATAAGAAAAATTTGAGATATGTCATAACAGTTTTCGGCTCTTTATAAATTTTATTTTGTGTACATATGATTTCAAGTTCAACATTGTAATAAATGTCTTGTACATGTAGAATGGAGTTTTTAAAAAAAAAATCTCTCTTCTCTGGCTCTGACCTGGAGGAACGACTACATGAATTCAAGAATGTAGCTGTAAGGTTTGAAAATAGGGTTTATGCTGCTGCCACCAGCCAGGTAAATCCATACAATTTGGAGTACCAAAAGTCTCATGATTTTTTCATTTGAACTCATTATTATATGTGTAATCATGCATCTCTATGCAAGGATCGTAAGATTGTTAAAGATTGGGAATATGCAATATGGTCGGTCTGTTTTATATTTTTGTGTGAAGGATGAGATCTCAATATCTTTCTATTTCCAATCTCAGTCAGACTACATTCGGAAAGTTTCTCTGAAGTTGCGTATGGGGGATCAGAAGTCACAAACTGGTGTATCAAATGCTTTGCCTTCCAATTCTGCTGGTAATAGTAATAGTGACAGAGGCCCAGATCAAGGTAATAACATGAAAAAGCACAGCTTTTATCTAACCTCTATATACTTGTCCTTGTTTGTTCCATTGCTGTTCTAAGTTTTGTGCTTATTGACGAGGATAGATTGTTATAATTTTATACTTTTTGTTCCTCTTTTATTTTTTTATTTTTTTGTCTGAAAATAGTTAAATCACCATTACATGGTTTTGGTTGACCCCATTTTGAAATATCTATTTTTTGCTGTATAGATGCATCTATTTATTGAATGTAATTTCTTACATCCTTTCTTAAATCATTATTTCATTTCAACTTTTATGACCCCGCCCTATATATATATACACATATATTATATTATATTTGTTTTTCATTTAAAAAGGGACTCACCGTATGCCATCCCAAGTTACCAATCAAGGGCAAGTGCCAACTCTGGCTAACCAGCCTGAAGCACACCAGCAGATTATATCCCAGAATGTTCAGAATAACATTGGGTCTGCTGGAGTTCAAATTTCTGCCAGTTTACCATCTTCACAATTTCCTGTGACTGGTGTTGCACCGACACATGTTTCAAGTGTTTCTGGCCAGAATTCCAACATTCAGAATATATCTACCATATCACAGAATGCAGTTGCAAATTCTGCGGGGCAAGGTGGGCTCCCTTCCAATATTGTTGCCGATTCCCAGAGGCAGTTGCCAGGAAGGCAACAAAGTGTAACACAACAGCAACAGCAGCAGCCCCAGAACCCACAGCAATATCTTCATCAGCAGCAGTTGTTGCAAGAACAATATTTAAAGCATAATTTTCAGCAGGGAAATACGTCTCACTCACTCATGCAATCTCACATCCAGCAAAATAGTAATGCAAACCTCCAGCAGCTGCAACAACCGCAACCTGAGCTACAGGCTCAGAAACATATTACGTCAAATATATATCAGCAGCAGTTGGGATCTCAAACTAGTGTTTCAGGAGTACACCAGCCGCAGCAGTTACTTGGAACTCAGTCTATTAACAATCAGCCCTCAGCACACATGCTGCAACACTCCAAGTTTCTACTTCAGCAACAAACACACCATAATGCACAGAATTTGTCGCTAACTCAAGGGAAACAGGCACAACCGCAGCTGCCACAGCAGAAATTGATGTCACATATCCAACCACAGACTTCACAGTCACATCAGCAGCCAAATTCTTTACAACAAGATAGGCAGCTAAGAATCCAAGCATCAGGTTCCTTGCTTCAATCTCATAATGTACATGATCAGCAAAAGCAGTTGTATCAATCACAAAGAGCCATTCAAGAGTCATCACCAAGTATGTTCAATATTTTACCTTGCCTTTTTCTTTACTGGATCCTAAAAAATCTCTGCATATGTAATATTTACCCTGTATCACTCTAGTGCCGTAGAACTTTTTACTTCACTCTACATATTCTTCCTTGATGATTAGATTTGGATTTTTTTCCTTTTGCTAAAGTTACAAGGTCTATATATAAGCATGTTATTGTGTTCTAGTGAAGCCCTTTCTTTAAACTCCTCAAGGAGGATAGCTCATGATATTTTTTAGGCTCTATCTGTTGGCTTCCTCTTGGACTTATCCTAATATGATTCTTTCACCTTTTCTTGATTTGTGCTTAAAGTGTACTTTTGTTTTTGGGAATGATAGTTGCAAAACTGAATTTATGTTGCTTACCAAAAATTGTTTTAGTCTAGAGTAGCATCTTTTACATGTTCTTCTCTCAGTTATCTATGGAAGACTTTCCATTTAACATATGTCAATTTATTCTTTATTTATTTCCTCTCTTTTTCTTTGTAGCATCTCTAGATTCTACAGCTCAGACAGAAAATGTGAATGGGGGTGATTGGCAAGAGGAGGTCTATCAAAAGGTAATACAACATACTTTTGTGCATGAAATTTTGGTTCACTTATGAAAGGTTGTTTTTGTAGACCGCCATACTACCAATCACATTTGCTATAACCACCTTTGCCAATGTCATACTTGCTGTCACTATCATTTAGTTGCTCCATTAATTGTGTCATTTTAGGAGTCAATTTTTTTTTTTTCTTTTTTTAAAACAAAGTTAAGTTTTCATTTAATACAATTAAGTAGAAACTCTGCTAGATCAAGACTCATAGATTAGACACTACTAATGCACTCCATATTTTGGCTGCCCATTGTTGATTAGCATTTTATTTACTTTACTATCAATATTAATCAGGATTCTTCCTCCTGCCCCACTTCTTCTCGTTTATGCCTGAGTGGATGTCAAGCATTGAGATTCTTTCCTCATTTGTAGATTGACTAAGTGTCTGTTGGTTTTGGCTTTAAAAATGAAAGTAAGGACTTCACATACTCCACATACACATTTGGATGTAATTTTTTTTTTTTCATTTTACTTTGCAGATCAAAGCCATGAAGGAGAAGTACTCACCTGAAATAATTGAGATGTACCGTACAGTTGCTATTAAATTGCAGCAGGTATGTCAGAAACTAACATAATCCTGGAAAAATTCCTTAACTTTTATCTACCAATCCGTATTGTCCCATTTTAGTTAGGTGGTAAAACCATCTCTGGAGAAGTAGATTATATACATACATATACCACTACTCGCCCCCGTCCCGGCCCCGCCCCCACCATATCCCTCTCACACTAAAATCAGAAAAGAGGCTAAAATAGAGCAGATTATTTGTTGTTGCTGCAGTTTCTGACTTGTTCTTGCATAATGCTATGACTATTGTTCATATTATGTATATTTTCCTCTCTTTTTCAGCATTCTACTCTTCCCCAACAACCAAATGAGCTTTATAAAATGCAAAAGCTTAAGACTATGCTGGAACGAATGATAAAACTCTTGCAAATTTCAAAAAGTGGTATCTCACTTGCTTTCAAGGATAGGGTGGGCTCTTATGAAAAGCAGATCATCGATTTTCTCAGTACTTGTAGGCAGGGGAGACATCTTCCTTCACTGCAGCAAGGACAACATACCCCACCTCATATCCACTCCACGCAGCAGCTGCAATCTCATAGTACTCAAGTTCAGTCTCATGAAAACCAAATGAATCCTCAGTTGCAACTCTTAAAGTTACAAGGTTCTGTCGGAACAATGCAGCAGAATAATACGATAAACTTACAGGATAAATATATGTCTTCGGTATCTGGTGTTTCAATAGCACAACAAAACACGATGAATTCTCTGCAGTCTCATGCCAATTTGGATTCAGGACATGAACATGCTTTGAGTTCAATGCAGCAAGTTGCTGCACAACAAAATCCAGTGAATACTTCCCAAAAGGAGATACTTAATGTGTTTTCATATGAATGGATAAAGGATCTTCGGCAGAGCATTATTTCACTTGAGTCGAATTCCAATATGCTTCAACAACAGCATTTGAAACCATATCAGGAACAGCAAGTGTCGAAGACACAACAAATCAAGCAACAGTGTCAACAACAGCGCCATATAAAGCAGCAACAGCTAATGCAGAAGCAGCAAGTAATGCAAAAAAAGCAACAGCAACAGTTACACCAAGAAACAAAGCAAGAGCTGCATGCACAGTTGCAGCACAACATGCCACAGCTTCATCAAACAAATGATGTTAATGACATTAAGATGACACAGGGCATGAATGATAAGCCAGGACCAGGAGCCTTCCAGCAACATCACTCTGCAGACCAGAGTATGGATTATTCTCACGAGCATTTGAAATCAGCACCATATCCTTCCCTTACCATTGCCACTCCTGGGATATCTGCCTCACCTTTGCTTGCAGAGTTTACTGGTTCAGATGGCACTCATAGTTATGCTTTAGCTACTGATTCTGGAAAGTCAAGTGCAGCAGAGCAGCCTCTTGAACGCTTAATCAAAGCGGTTAGTTAAGCTGTTATATATTTGGAATGGTTGTTGCTATAAGACATTTTCCTTGAACTGAAACTTAATCAAGAAAGGAAAAGAAATTAAACTTTATTTTGTGAATATTATTTTATTTTTATTTCATTGTCAATACGGTGTTGATAATTATAATCTTTTCTAATTGTAATGTTCAGGTGAAGTCGTTAACACCTGAAGCATTGAGTGCTGCTGCATGTGCGATTGACTCAGTTGTCAGCATAATTGATCGAATAGCAGTGTTGGCACCAGGTAATGGATCTAGAGCTGCAGTTTGTGAAGATCTGGTTGCCTTGACAAGTTGTCTTCAGCAACCAAGAAATTCCATGACGCAAGATGGCGCATCTGAATCAAAGAAAAGAGGGTGCTACACAAGTGCTACGCCATTGAACACCGTAATATCGGCTGGCAGCAGAAATGATAGTAGGAAGGAGTTGACTGGTTTAGAGACATCTGATCTGCAGTCAACTGCAACATCTGACAGAAAGAGGCCTAGGATTGAGGTATTACTTTTGCTTGTGTTATATTCATCTAAAGAATAATAGCTGTTGATGAAATTGGGCTCGTATGTGGTTGTGGAATTTATCATCTTTTTATTTGCTGTAGGAGGGCGTCTATGTTATACCTATTAATTTAAAGTCTTAGTTATTTAGCATGATAAAATCTGGTAGCTCAAACTGCCAAGCAAATAATTTGCAAAGGGTAAATGCTTTATTGCTCCACCCCTTTTTTCTATGTTTGGTGTTAGCATGAGTTGGTTCGGAGTATTTACATTTGGCTAGAGAAGGCTCTGCTATTTAAATATACGGAGAAAGTTTGGTTGCTATAGTGAAAATTGAAATAAATTAGATTACATATAAGTGACCCATCAACTTATTGGTATCATGGCATGATGATTTCCTGTTCATGATGATGTCATTGAACACCTTAACAAGAATTAATTTTCAATAAAAAGTGCCAAAGAGAAAGTGGCACAATGCCTAATGCACATGTAAATGAGAAAGTAATTTACTCAACTATGCTTCACTTTTGGTATGTATTTCAAGGAAAGTAATGTGCTCAATTAACAGAAAGTCATTTGAAATTGTTGCAGCATGACATTTTTGCTTATTGCTTATGACATTGTTTCTGGCCAAATATGGAATAGCATAGAACTATCATATCCAGCTTCTGATTGCTTTATAAGTTATTTTCATTATGATCTCACGTTTTTTGCTTCTTTATAGTAAAGACAGTATACGGGATTTTTGCAGGCTAATCACATCCTTTTGAAAGAAATTATGGAAATTAACCACCAACTTATAGACACAGTGATCGATGTCAGTGATGAATATGTTGATCCAACCTCAGGAGCTGCTGCTGAAGCGGGTGAAGGAACCATTGTCACATGCTCTTTCAGTGCTGTGGCTCTCAGTCCAAACTTGAAATCACAATTTGTCTCAGCTCAGTTGGCAAGCTTTCAAATCTTTCTGTATCATGTGATCTTTTACCAATCTACTTATTACATATTATGTTTCTTTCCTTGATTTTATTTTCTATTTCTACGCAGTCACCAATTCAGCCCTTACGACTCCTAGTACCTACAAATTATCCAAATTGCTCCCCCATAATCCTCAACAAATTTCCAGCTGAAGTCAGGTGAGGCAAAGGGGTGTTCTGACCTTCTTTCATGTCGAACATTAGAACGCCTGTGTATCTAATACAGACTTTTTTGACAGTGAGGAGTGTGAAGACCTTTCGGTAAAGGCAAAGTCAAGGTTTTGCACTTCTCTACGTCTCATTATGCAACCTTTATCACTTAGGGCCATAGCGAGAACTTATGATGATTGTGTACGGGCTGTTATTTCTGAGTATGCGCAGCAAAGTGGTGGAGGCAGCTTCAGCTCAAAATACGGAACTTGGGAGAATTGTTTGAGGGCCGCATGATCATCATTATATGCACAATTTGCTCGCTCTGCCATGCAAGCTGAAGTGGTAGGAATATCGACCCCATCTCCTAAGGTTGATTTGTGATATTTATTGCATAATTTTGTACTTGGAGATTTCCCCCTCCATATTCTTGACGCAAGGATTGCGCTCGCTCAAAGGATTCTATTTCAGGCAGTTTGAAGCATTGTTTACATTAATGTAGGCAATTACTGCATAGTTTAATTGTGAATATTTATAGAAAATAAATTGAAAGTTAAAAAATATTAAATTAAAGCATTTAAATTTCAATTAAAGTTTATTAATGATACTGACTGTTTATAGATTCATAACCTTAAAAGCTTCGTATGTACAAAAATTGCAAAACCCAGCAAAAGTATTTTCTCTAATCAACCAACCATGACAGCGAAATCTGATTCGAGTTTTGATGAGCTTCATTGGGTGATTCAAATTCGTAGAATTCTTGATGAAGAACTTGACGAAGAAAATGAATTCCCTATTTGCATCTTCAGTGTCCCGAAATCATTAAAATCCAGTAATCCAGATTTCTACATTCCTCAACAAGTTGCAATTGGCCCCTACCATCATTGTCGTCGTGAGCTTTATGAAATGGAAAGATTTAAGCTCAATGCTGCAAAAAGAACTCAAAAACAACTTCAGATTCTCAAGTTTCAAATCCTTGTTGATCTAATGAACAAGCTCGAGCCAAATATTCGAGCATGTTACCATAAGTACTTGGATTTCAATAGTGAAACTTTAGCATGGATGATGGCAATTGATGCGTCATTCTTGCTTGACATACTTCAAATCTATAGCATCAATGAAGGTAAAATATTTACAAAAGTTTCATCTAGGATGTCACATTTAGTAGATTTTTCGGGGAGAAAATCAGCTCATAATGCAATTCTTAGAGATCTAATCATGCTTGAGAATCAAATCCCTTTGCTTATATTGCAAAAAATGTTGGAATTTCAATTCCCATCTCAAGAATCAGCTGATGAAATTTTAGTTTCTATGTTAATGGGTTTATGTGATGAAATTTCCCCTTTTAAAATGATGGGAAATTGTCCGAAAATCGAAGGTTCTGAAATTGCCCATTTGCTAGATTTTCTATATCAGATGATTGTGCCTAAATTGCAAGAATCATCAGAAACAACTGAGATTGAAGATCAAAATGAAGCTGAGAAAATCATAGAGAAAACTTCATGGAATTCAAAAGGGTTAGTATGGATTACCAAAAGAGTTTTAAAAATCATGATGAAATTGCCATGGAAGATCATATCAAATCATCCAATATTTGCAGTATTAAAACAACCTATTGATTACTTAAATTTCACCCAAAATAAGGAAAAACCCAAATCAGAAAATGACCCAAAAAACACCATTAAGAAACCACCATTACTTGAAGAAATCACTATCCCATCAGTCACAGAGCTTTCAGAATCAGGAATTCAATGCATACCCACTAATGGAAATCTCTCAACAATCACTTTTGATGTTAAAAATGTTACTTTTTACCTTCCAACCATTAGTTTAGATGTCAATGCAGAAGTTGTACTAAGAAATTTGGTTGCATATGAAGCATTAAATGCATCTGGGCCATTGATTTTCACTAGATACACTGAGTTAATAAATGGGATTGTTGATACTAAAGAAGATGTGAGATTACTAAGAGAAAGGGGGATTATTTTGAACAGATTGAGAAGCGATGAAGAAGTGGCTAATTTGTGGAATGGGATGAGTAAATCCATCAGATTGACAAAAGTTTTATATCTAGATAGAGTAATTGAAGATGTCAATAAGTATTATAATGGTAGATGGAAGATTAAAGTGGGAAGATTTATCAAGTTTTACGTGTCACATTCATGGCAATTTCTCACATTCATTACAGCCATTGCTCCTCTTTTTCATGACATTACAAGTCTTTTGCTCCATTCATGGCTGCTTTCGCGTCAAAAATAGATAGACCATGCTACAATACTATCTAATATAAGATGTACGTGTATTAGTTAGTTCAATCAATAGTGAGAGGACCGTATATTCATATTATCTCAATTTATTTAATGACATTGTAGTTTACTATATCATAATTTATTAAAAATTATGGAAAAGTCGTCATTTTATAATTCAATTTTGATAATTTTCAAGTCCTTAAATTTAGTAAAAATATTTCAAATTAATCAGAAAATTACACGTGTCTAGCCACCTGTCATTCGGTGGCACAACACATTAGAAAAATAGTTTATGAAAATTTTAATTAATTTTATCATAAAAAAAAAGTGAATTTCCAAAAAATCGGTCCACGCACACTCAAACATCTGGCGACACGTGTCGTCTTTTCCGCTCATCGTTGAATGTCTCACTGCGTGTATATCTTTAAGTCAGAATCTTCCAAAATCAACAGTTAGAATGCCGTTACACCTTTCTCAATACGACGTCGTTTAGTGAAGTCACCAAATATACGCGCCTATAAAATATTCACTCAAATAATAATATACTAGCAATCTTGCTTGGCAAGGAAGTGGTGTACTTCACGCGCAAACCAGAGCGTGAGATGAATAGTACCGAACTTTGACCATTGTTTTGTCCGTTTCACTCTGGAATTATTGTGAAATTACGATTTAGCCCTTAGTCCACACCTTCTATAAATACCTCCCTTCACTCTACCTCACGGTATTGCCCAAAAACGGTTAGAAAAATATTCTCTCTAGAAAGTTCAATTTACTTTGCTCTCTATCTCTCTCTCTCTCTCTATCTACTGGTACAACAATGGCGGAATCATCGTCGTCAAGAATGAAATCTAATGGTCCAGTGCTGTATAATGGTTCTCCATCATCAAGAGTTTCGCCTTCTTCAGGTTTCGCTTCTTCTGGCGGTAGTTTTACTTCCACATCTAGTGCGTTCTTCGCGCGTTCCTCTTCTCCTACACGTGTAAGTCTGTACGGTCAAACAGGATCTTATTCACCGTCGGAGAAGTTTCCCGTTGATCGGCCGATATCTCCTGGACGATCGTTTTCCGTGACGAAGCAGAGCGGTAACACTGTTTCTAATCAGAAGAAGACTTGTTTGTGTTCGCCTAGTACGCATCCAGGTTCGTTTCGTTGTTCTCTGCACAGAGGTGTGAGTAATGTTCGTACTCAAACGGTGACGTTTCAGTCACGGAGCTTGAATATTCGTAGATCTGCTATGACGAATTCGTTGGTGAGGATTGGAGGAGTGGAAGGTGATTTGATTAAACGATCGTTATCGGCTTTGATTCGGCCCTCATCGCACCATCAAAAACGCCGAGCAGAGTTCCAGCCAAAGCCGAGCAGGCTCTCCGTCATGACTATGGCCGAAGATTTGAATTCTGAGAAGATTTCTTGATCTTGATTAAACTGGTCATTGGCGGCTGATCTAGTTTTGTGGCAGTGTATATGTTTGTCTAGTACTGAGAACGTGTATAGATTTTTGTAAAAGATTTGGATTCTTGAAAACTTCCTTCATTCAGTTTTACTATTAAATTGAACATAGACCTATCCATTCTTTAGATGAGATTAATAAAAGTATTACATTCTTTTTAGCAATTTTGCAAGATTGATGGATTGTTTGTGTTATTATTGTTGCTTCTCTCTTATTTTGGTTGGTTTGATTCTCCGGAGCCATGGAATTGGAGGTGAGGTTTACGTAGATATGTTTGGTTTCCGGGTTGGGTCCAGATCATGGGGACAAAATACATAGGCCTGTTAGGATGGAACAGCCCAAACTTATTAGAATGATAAGGAAAGAAGCAGCCCAATTGAAGAATTCCCCCGACTGACCGATTTCACTTTAAAACATAACACATGACCAGACAGGCCCAGACCGGGGCTACTCCGATACGGGTCATAGGTAAACCAGGATAAGGTCTACTATAGACCGGAGTGGTCCGACCGGCCCAACTTGACATCGCCGACTAACCCGAATTTGGGCCTGGTTTGACCCATTTCTGTCTTAATCCTTTTATGGGCCTCCAGTCCACCCTAATTGGGCCTGATTTGGGCAGTTTTGTGAGTTTTTTACTTGCACGTTTTGATATGCCTTGGGGCTTTGTACTTAAGCCATTGGGCCAGCCCAGATCGTGGTCTAACTGAACCGGCCCAGTATGACCGGGTTTTTTACTTAGACTGGACCTGACCGACCGGGTTCAACCAAACGCACCGTTTTGATCAGCCCATTCATTTGTGGGTTTTGAAGGATTTCATTAGCACGACCGGCCCAAATATTTATATGGATTTCAAAAAGGTGTAAGCCCAGTTTTCTTGCTATTATTTATATGGTTATACTTGTTTGCATTCACAAGTATAACAACCATTCTTAATCAAATTTTATTACAAAAATAAAATTAATATTATGAACTAAACACCTTCAGACTAGTTATAACTAATTAAAACTATTTTGGAGATGAACTTTTTTTTAGTGTAATATATAAATAATAGGCTTAAATATGTTATCATCCCGTAGACTATTGTAAACTTAACAAATCTCCATTTTAACTCAAAAGTCACAAGTCACAAGTTCTCCCTCATTTTTATTTCATCCCTTGCCTCACTTTCCCTCTAACTTGCCTTAATTTCCAATTTTTTTTTTTTTCCTTTTTATGAATTTAAAAAAATAAAACTAATATTTCTCTCTTCTCTCTTTGCCAGAATTTTGAAACTACGACGAACTCTCCGATGATGACACCGACGCTAACTCCGGCAAACTTAATCTTAAAGTTCTTCCAAATATTTATTTCCCAAATCCTCCAAAACCACTAAATGCTTTCCAATCTCTATTTCGGGTGGAATCTTTAATTTCCGCCCCATATTTCCCCATGACCGCTTTCTTACTCCTCTATAAGATTTTTCTTCATTTTTATCGCCATTAATGGTTCATGCGGTATTTACAAAGAATAAAACTTTACATGCTCATATATAGGAAGAAGGTCGGATAAGTTAGAGATCATTGGATATTCAGACTCCGAATTTGCAGGATGCCAAGATAATATGAAATCTACGTTAGGCTATGTCTACTTGCTAGCAGGAGATGTTATCTCTTGGAAGAGTGCTAAACAGTCTCTTATAGCATCTTTAACCATGACAGCATAATTCATAGCGTGTTATGAGACATTTAATCATGGAATATGACTGCAGAATTTTGTCACTAGGCTACGAATTGTGGAAGAAATTGAAAAACCACTTAAGTTATTTTTGTGACAATAATTCAGCAGTATTGTATTCTAACAACAACATGAGCTCCATGAATCAATGCACATAGACATCAAGTTTTTGGTTGTTAAAGAAAGAGTTCAGAGTGGTTAGGTGTCTATACAACATATTAGCACAAACTCTATGATTGCGGATCCACTTACTAAGGGACTACCACCTAAGATTTTTCATGAGCACATTGCTCATATGGTGTCATGTCATTTGAGGATATTTAGTTTAGTGAGAGTTTCTAATTATTAATGCTTTTCTTTTATAGATTACTTCAGTTTAAGAATATTTTTATGTTAATTTCTGCATAAATAAAGTCAATTTTAATTATTCACACTCTGATTTTGATATGACTTGATTTCACTAAGGTTTAAGATGGACCAATTGGAAATAGACATGTTTATATCACATCACATGTAATTTTCATGTTATACATTCATATTTGATCTATGTCATTTGGTTATGTTGATATACGTGATTAGGAATAAATTTAGTTACGATATATGTGACAAAAGTCGCCCTAGCTCTATGTTGACATAATTGATGGAAAAAATTGTTCGGAAATGTTTTTGATCATGATAGCAAAGGTTTTGAACTCATAATGTTATACACATTTATAAGAAAACACATGTGGTCTAAGTGGGAGATTATTGAAAAATAATTGACTATGTGGACCTACATGTGTAATTTAATGTGTATTATTGATTATCTTAAAGTTAAATCCACATAAATTGATTTATTGAGTTGATGTTATTGGACTTTAAGCATCTAATAAAGTATGAACTTTATTATGTGTAGATATTCGATTTATAATTTTTTAATTTTATGATGGGCCAAATTAGAAATAAAGAAATATGTGCATGTATTATAAAAAAGTTATGATTCCGAATTATGCGTACTAATTCTTTTCTGACATCTATTATCAGAAAAGTTGAGAACTCTCTCTACATAAAATCATACACACTAATTTGGAAGGCCAAGAACCGCTAGGTCAAAAAATTTCAACGTTATATATCGATTCAAGTACACTTCCAATTACAACTTATTTTTTGATAATTTAACATGATAATCTTGAATTACTTGATAATAATTTTCATCAATATTAAGAATTCACCAACAAATGTAACAAATGTCTCTTTTAACTCTCGGTCACAAATTGCCCCTAAATTTTTATTTCATCCATTATTGTCACCTTCCAATTTGCCTTAATTTTCACGTTTTCTTTTTTTTTTTACAAATTTTAAAAAATAAAAATAATATTTATCTTTCTTCTCTCCTTCTTCCTTCACTGTCAGAATTCTGAAACCACGACGAACTCTCCGTTGATGACACCGACGCTAACTCCGGCGAACTTAATCTCAAAAGTTCTTCCAAATATTTATTTCCCAAATCCTCCAAAACCACCAAATGCTTTCCAATCTCCATTTCAGGTGGAATCTCTAATTTCCGCCGCATATTTCCACATGGCCGCTTTCTGACTCCTCTATATGATTTTTTCTTCATTTTTATCATCATTAATGGTGGAAACAGAGCTTTTCAAAACTTATTCTGAATCTTCGATAAAAACTTCATTTAGATTAAATGGGTATGAATTATCATAAATTGATACTCTTCCTACAAATTAAACAAAAAATCATGATCAAATTTATTGAACGAAGAAAAAATTCATTTCTGTTTTTTCAAATGCTTTGTTTTTCTTTTTTTGAATGAAAGTTTTCTATTTATACCCGGATAGGAAAAATTGAATGAATGTTATGCTGAATTATTAGAGAAGGAGGATGTTTTAAAATTTCACAATTGTTGAAGGTAAAAAAATGAGAAGAGAGAAAGGTGGAAAAGAGATGAATATTATTTTATTTTTTTAATTCATATTAATGAGAGTTGGATGGGAGATGAGATGACAGGGAAATAGAAGTTATGATTTTTTAAAGTAAAAAATAATAGTATGAAGTATTTAAGTCTAAATAATAGAAAACATAGATAGTTGTAAGTATTTAATTTTATTTGCTCCTCGTGACCTATCAGTTTTGCATATAAATTCATTTATAAGATTAAAATTTGAGTATTTTTTTGTTTTTTGAAACAGAACGGTGGGATATTCCACTGGACAAATTTTTATGTGCCCCATGTCTCAGTACACTCAACAAATGGAAAAGTGACACGTCACAGTGTGTCAGATAATTTGCAGTTGGTAAACATGCACCTGGAGCACCCAAAAATCTCTTCCTTTTTCACTGGCTTTCGGCTACCATTTGTTCAATCTCTTCTCCCCGGACAGTCAAAATCGATTTCATGCCATTTCAAACAATTTCCCTTTCCTTTCTTCGTTAAGCTTGAGCAACAAGTTCTTCACAAATTCGATATATAAATTCATTCAAATGCCAAAACTAGTACTGAAAGCAGGAAGCAGGCCACCATGGGTAGGTTTAGCAGCCGCAGTATGGGTTGAATTATCGGCAGGAAACGCTTACAATTTCCCTCTTTACTCCT